>CABFVX010005872.1:24091-45885 GCA_902151425.1 Timema shepardi
ATGGGTGAGGTCAAACCAACTCTTCAACTTTTGATTATTGTAATCATTTCTTTTCTTTATCCTAAATAAACCAGAACTCTTTTATTTCCAGAAGGACAGCCTAATACAAAGAATTATTTAACATTTTATTTTATGTCTAGTTATTAATTTTATTAATTGTACCTATATATTTTTTCTCTTCTTTTGGTCTCAACAATACTGTACTATACTTTATTAAATTAGAATTATAATTAACCGGAATTCCATAGGTAGGGTTTGGATGTGGAAAAAAGGGAAACAGCAATAAATTCACAAAAGTGCAACAATTGTTTTTTTTATACATTTATTTTAATTGGTAGTCTAAATTACATTTTATTCAACAATCCATTTTTTTTTAAATCTAAATTGTTCATGTTTTTTAGTTTTAAGTTTACCCAGTGGTCTCGAGGTTTAGGGTCGTCGTGCCACTGAGTTTATAGCCGAGGTAAATGTATTGTTCTTTTTGATTATTATTTTCCCCTTAGATACCAGGGGTGGCGCCCAACAAAAACTCAAATTATATAGATAAAGAAAATATATTTTTTCTTTTAAAACTTTTATTTTATTTTATTATTATTATATATTATATTATTTTTATTACTAGGTTGAACGAATTGCTACAGGCAGTTATGGAGAAGATACCCTATTTTAGATCTAATAATGGATACAAGCACCGTCTTACATTAATCGACGTGTATTCCAAGTGGGCTTGGGCCGTACCTGTTAAGATAACGACGAGGACGACTGTTACCACCGCCATTGTGCACGCTCTCAGAGAAGTGATGGCTAACAGTCTACCTACCGTACGTAATATGCAGACGGATAACAGTACAGAATTTTACAATCTTGATTTAAAAGCTCTCATGACAAGGAAAAGGATAAATCATTATTCTACGTATAGTAACGTTAAGGCCAACTTCGTTGAACGATTCAATCGAACTATAAACAACTTGATGTGGACATGATTGACAGTTAAATGACATATAGATGGATGGATATGATTGATACATGGTTGACTGAAATTTTGGGAGGGTGGGTGAGAGTGGAGGACTGACGTCATGGGGCCCGAAATCGTGAGAGACAGGCACACACCTTTCTCTCCTGCCCTCTATCTGGTATCAAGGGCCCTTACTCACCTGATCTCCGTATCTAGAACGCCTGGTTTCATCCTACTAAGTTAGGTACACTTTTCTTTTTAATTTAATAACTGGCAATTCTAAGTGACTCCTATTAATGGGAGTGGAAGAGTCATCTTTATGAGCACTGTAGTCTATGATTGCTCTCACTTTATTGGCTTAGGATGGAACAGCAAAAAACCTATCTAGCGCAAGAAAATAATCTAAAAAAGATTTTGTGTCATAATTAAATACGTGGATTTACAAGTAAATATTTGAATTTAATAATAAATAGTAGCGTGAATGATCACTATTATGTAGAATCAAATATATTGTTACTTACTGGCCCAGTAGAAACGTTTTGACATTTTATACTGGAAATATTAATTTAATTATTTGTTCAGATTTCACTACATTCTCTAAAAATTCCCGCGAATCCCCATTCTGGTACCTCTGTAGTGGAACAACGCAGTGTTTGGAGGTGGAAGGCGAAAGGGGGGGGGGGTGGCGGGGGAAGGGAGAGGGTTCAGCAAGGAGGCACAGTACCGTTCTTTGTTTTTATGAAAACTATGGAGGAACAAATTATAGAAGTAGAATATTCTTATGGCACAAATTCAGCATTAAATAAGACTCATAAATTGACCAATAATTATGGGTGCTGCCTGCAGTACCAACAACACTTCTGGCGTTTTCATGAAAGCTATAGTGGTACAAATTTATGGGAATAGAATATTATTGTAGATCAAATTCAGCATTAAATATTGACATAATTATATTTCAGAATTGGTACCATTAATGGTGATGCAAACTTAGGGACTAATAGGGACGGTAATGTTGCCCAATACATCACTAGAACGCGCAGAGATCAATACACCCCATACACAGCTGTGACTATACGAACTAACTCAGTTCTTTTGATCGCTCTTGACTATCATGCAATACTCTGGCTTTACATCGGCGGCTAAGATTATACTTTTACACCACATCAATCAAGATTATGATGTGATTTAATATATTATTACTAAACTGAGACTTTATATCAACTATTGTAATTTTACTTTATCTCATACAAAATATACTGTGACTCTACAAAAATTAGGATTATACAACAACTTCATGTCAATTAGGATTATAATCTGGCTTTACCTAAATTAGTATTACAATGTGATTTCACGTCAATTAGGACTATAATGTGACTTTACGTCAATTACGGTTATACTTTTACTTAACTTTAACTAGGATTACATTGTGAATTTATATTAATGAGGAATTTGCTAATGTTTTTCATCAGTTACAATGACTTTACATCAATTACGATCATAATGTGACTTCACTAGTGAGTATTATACTAATATTTAAAGTTAGCTAGGATTGTAAATGGACATTAGGTGGCATTATACTGTACATTTAGGTAAGTTGGGATTATACTATAATTAACATCAATTTGTATCAAACGAAAATATGAAATAAGTTTTAATTATGATAGACTACATCAAGTAGGATCAGTGGGTGTGTACATTTATTTATGTTGGAGGACCATCAGTGAGATAAAAAAAAAACATAAAGTTTTGGCCCCTCTCCCCCAAGCCAAAGATGGGTCCACGGCCCCCTCCTTAGAAAATGTTTGCAAATAAGATTTCCGTAAAAACCATTTGAAGTGTTCTCTCTCAGTGAATTTTTAAAATTTGAATGCGTTTAGAAGTTATTTAGAGATTTTTTCTAGTTCAGTGCATCTTTCTCCCACACACATTCAAATTTAAATTTCTTAAATTTGTGCGTGTACCCACGGGTACTACTGCGAGCCCAAGGTATCCGCAACCTAAAATATTTTAGGGATACTGAAGTGGAGTATGTAAAACACCCGGGAGGATATATATATATATATATATGTGTGTGTGTTTTAATTGTATATATGTTATATAATTATGTATATATATTAAATATAATTGTATTACATATATTGTATATATATATATGGTTAGTTTGATGTGATTTCAAACCATTTGGTGCTGTCCATGCATTAAGTTTAGTGCTGCCTGCACCATCTGGTAGAAATCCCATGTACTAAAGGAGTTCAGAAAGTGTGGTAGTTCCCCGTAACCTTCCACACTGAATTTATATAAGCAAGCGTGAAAGACCCTACCAATTTTGCTGGGAAAGGTATTTTCACATACCTTCTAGGGTTCCTTTACATGCCACAATTGACATGAGCTCAATGGCTTTACTTCCCCTCCCAAGGAGGTTGTGCTACAGATTTGTATTGCTCAAGAAAAATCCGCTGACCTCATTTGGGTTTGAAAGCACGAACATCGGGTCATGAGGCGAACACTTTGCTTTACCCCAAAACCACTGAGGTCAACAACATTATATATATCAACGAAATGTATAAAATAAAGTGCATATAACCTGAACGGGTAGTAAGACGAGGTGATAATAATAATAATAATAATAATAATAATAAAGATATAAAGTTTTTTCCAAGAGTTTTAAAGAAATGGGTGACCTGGCGGTCTAGGGGTAAGGTGTTGGACTTCTGTTCTGGGGGTCCGGGGTTCAATCTTCGGTCCCAGCACAGATTTATCTGATTACCAAACCCTTCCTTCACCTCTGACAAGACGTGTACTAATCACAACTTGTGGAATGCCAGGCCTCCACCGTGGTTTGGATTCCACGTTAAACTGTAGGTCCTCCATTTCATCTCTCAATCACCCTACCATTACACATGAGCGTAAGTACGTATAACCTGAATGGGTAGTAATACGCGGGGCTAATAATAATAATAATAATAATAATAATTTAAAGAAATGACACATTTCTAAACAGTTGAGGTTAAAATACAGTTCTTAGTTCTACACATGCAACGCATCTATAGATTTACTACAATCATATTTTTAATTAGTCTTCAGTCAGTCAAATGAATGGCTGGTATTCAAAATAATTAGCTTGGCTAGCGATCAAATTTGGTGCCCTTCCATACTCTCAACTATTAAAGCTTTGAAATAGATAGGTCTACACATTTAAACCAAACCTACCATATTTATTGTTATTTTTGAAAATGTAATTTGAATAAAGGCCATATTTCAGTTTTATATTAGAGCATATCATGGGTAGTGAAATAAATTTAATAATAGAAAAAGGGGGGTTATCCCAATTCCTACGCCACTGGTTGGGTATTTACTGTTACTTTATATCAATAACTATGTTTATACTGTAATATTTCATAAGCTAGTAATATTTCATACAATTTTATATTTGTTAGAATAACAAACTCTGACTTTACAGTAGACTCATTATACTTTGATTACAAATATTATCTTTTACTCGTTTAACGTCTATTACTGAACATTTACGTTAATATCATTATAAAATTATTTGACTAAATTTTGGTCTTTGCTGAATAAATATACTCATAATTTGTATATGTTTTTATATTTTGAATAATATACATAAAATACTTGTGTAAGACAATGCCTGATTTAAAAATATCTTACAAAATGAATTTACAACATTGTGAATAACATCATTATTATTTAAGTATCAGCAAATTTTCTATTATCTCTCCTTTTTAAAAATATATTTAAATCAATACTTGTAAGCGTCAGCGAATACATCATAAATAATAACTACACTATAGTATTTCGCCATTTTATTTATCCTCTAATTTGTTTAATTTATTTTGATCCGGCATGTTGTTTTTCATTGTAGTTAATCACATTGTTTATACATTTTTGATATTCTAGCATAAAGATCATTAAAGTTAGCATTTCAATTTTTTAAACAGTATGTCTTTATATCGCATAACCTTTATTAAGTCCTTTGGCAAGCCTATGGTTTTATTTTATTTTATAGTGATTTATTTAATACATTTTAAATTTCGTAAATGAAATGAAAGTGTTTAAATAATTGTTCACGTTTGGTGTCTACATCCTCGTATAATCCAAATTTATTTCAGTAAATTATTTAGAGTTGACTTTATTAATCTTATAAGATTTAATATATTTACTTAAATCGATATTTTTTATTACTGAGAATTAATTGAGATCTAAATTTATAGCTAACTTCAATTTTAAAATTTATTGAATTATTGCTTCTCACATTTTAGTCTATAATCGATTCATCATCTTTATAATTGTTACTATTACTCTATTCTTATAACATTATACAAACAATCTGACATCTCATTATTGAGTAAAATTAGTAGTGCATTTTAGCAAAAATAATATAACATTAAATTTTATAATAAGCTATAGAACCTGCTTACGGTAGCATGACGCACCCATTGGCTTGGTCGGCATCGTCACGTATATATTATGGTGGGCTGAAAAAAAAAATCGAGTTAAGACTTTTAAATTCTAATAGCAAGGAAAAGTTGAACTTTTGTATCCTAAATCTGAGAAAAATTATTAATTTTATAAATATCTAATAGCGCTGAATCGTTTATTTTTTAGCTACATAATAATCAGACAAATTATATTAAAAAATTATCGGTGTTTTCTGATCATGCATAGGGCCTAAAATGAGTGAAAATCGTTGAAAAATGTATGTGATGCAATTTTCATATATTTTAACCATTATGCTATGAATAACTTAAAATGTTATTATTATGTAATATTTGTAATCATAAACCTACAGTTACAGTAGCAAAGGGGATACACTTTGGTGGTAGAAAAGAGAATACTATTGTTCACAAATAAAAAATAGAAGCCAAAATTTACGGTAGATTAGTGATGTAGCACATCGGTTTGATTCATGAGCCTGATGGACAGTTTGTCAGCAATGTGACAGTGGTAAATGGTACTGAAGTGAAATATCTAATTGAATCCCTATGTATTTAGAATCTAAACATTTTGACATAAACGATTCGTAGTAGCGATTGGTCGCGATGATACAGCCAACACACTGTGTGGGAAAATGGCGTGATGCACAATACTGAGGTTGAAATTCAGAGGACAATGCATTGGTTACTTCACTTCAATGAGCTCCCAGAAATTTGTTTAAATATTTAGACGGTGAAACGATAAACCTAGCGTCATTCTCTGAGGAAATAGGCAAACAACTACTTGGCTGTGAGAAATTACCTCTTGTTAATTTTGAAGCAATCGGATTTGAAGAAATTGTTGTAATAAAAACTGATCCAAGCAATGACTAACAATATTTATTAGACATTGTCCGGGAAGTCCAAACAGAAGAGTGTGCACCAGCTATTGCAGTAAAAGATCCAGGATCTCTGTCATTCCCAATGTTTTACATATGCAAACCGAGACTTATGACTGTTTATTTCGCAAACTAATCCTTCCAATGAACGTAATATACTTGTCAGTTACATTGTGAAAATGTATGCTCTAGTGTGGCTCGACATTAAGAGGTACCACTCTGTGAAATATGGACCTAAGCACATCTTTAAGGTTGTACAAACAACACAAGACATTTGCCCAAATATCTATTGAAAATCATAGGTCCAGTGTTTCAAAGGAACGCTTTTTTCGCTCATATTGAAAAGATGTTATTCCCTATGGCAGTGGATGAAAGGTTACACATAAGGGAATTAGCCTATAGGAGAGTACTGAAAGATAGAAATCAACCACCAATCTATGATAAATTTTCTCCCTTCCTTGATAAACTTTGACTACACATACTTGATGGAGTGGACAAAGTGCAAACTGTCCTCTCCACCAATGATGGAAAGTTTGCCAACATAAATTATTTTGTTATTTCTAGGAATTTGAAATTCTAAACTTTTCCAGTCATACACAAGCAGTGGAAAGATATGTTAAATTTGGAACAGAATCTGCAGGAAAGATATGAGGACAAAACAACAGAAATGTGTATATATTAACAACTTTTCTCTCAAGATCTGCAATTCGGCCAAAAATCAGATTTCAAGGTCATGTCTATGCTTGATCAATGATGAGATCATGTACCATCAATTTTTAATAACCATGTTCAGAATGGTTGGATGGTTTGGAAGGGTGTGGAAGAGCTCGAAGTGCAGCCATCTCCACGTGGTGATTTCTGGGTTGTTGCAGTAATTTATTTGCAAAAAAAGCAAAGAGCTGGACGTGCTAACCAACCATGTAAAGTATATTTCCCCTTTTGTATTTGTCTTATTAGGAAGCTAAAAATAAACGATTCCACGCTATTAAATGTTTATGAAATTGATATTAACAAAATGAAAAATAAGAAAACCTGTTGCTTTTTAGTATTTTTTTTTAAACTTTAGGCCCTATGCGCGATCTGCAAACAGCATCAATAATTTTTTTTCACCCTAGATTTTGGATACAAAAGTGCAACTTTTCCGTGCTATTAGAATTTGAAAGTCGTAACTTTATTTCTTTTTCAGCTCACCCTAGTAATTATCTTATATAAATTTAACCTGTGATGGTTCCAAGGGCACATATTGTGGACTGTTCCCCTCACAGTTCCAAGTACAGTATATGCGTGGGGCCGAGGCTCATCGTCGTGCTCGCCAAGATCCTTCTTCTCTATACAAGTCATAATCTCTCACATTAAGCATAATTTAATTCTATATTCCTTCTTACATTCTCTATCCAGACCATGCTCTCACATTAAGCCTTCATAACCTCATACATTAACAATAGTTCAATTCAATATTCCATCTCACATTCTCTATACAGACCATACTTTCACATTAAGCCTGTTTCCATTCTCCATCCAGTTCATGCTTGAATCGTGAAGTATACATTAAGATTGATGTTAGATTAATAGTATACCTTTAAAACAAACAACAGTATGGGGTCATCTTTCTCGCACATATATAACCTTTAAATCTTAGAATTGGGATCAAGGTTAAATAAATAGAATACCTTCTTTAACTACATGTATAGTCTTAAAATTAATACACAAACAGAACATATGAGTTTCTCTTTCTATCGTGCACACATATATTCTTTAAATCTGTACAGTCTGTTCGCACAATATTTAATAAACTTGTACTCGTCCCCTTTCAAATATGTAAGTCCCATTTGCGAGACATTAAACCGTAGCCTATAAGCAAGGCTAAAGTTTGTCCCCTGAAGGAGCACTCTCAAGTTCGAAAATAGTTATTTTATCGGAAAAATCACTCTCACCTTCTTCTCATTCTTTCTCGTCCCCTTAAAAATAAAACAAATTATAGGTCTTGTACGTCTAGAGCTACCACAAGCACTTGACCTGCACTCCTCCCAGTCCAACGCCATGCACATCTTTTCTTTACCCATAAGGTCCTCCTCAACGTGCCATCTGAACGGGATTTCAGGGCTGTCTCCATTTTTCATGGAACATTATTGGTGCAGCTCCCAATGGATTTACTGGGCTCGGGATTATGGATTCTCAGCCAGTGGAGCGAACCGCTACACGATTAACTGTAAACAAGGTTGTCCTTCTTTATAACATACGTAATTCCGCCGTCACATATATCTACTCCCAACAAATCCCCCCATTTGGCTGAACATCTTGAATGCGGTGAAACTCTATCCATTAGCAACATTATAGGGTCAGTGAGAGTGTGGGTGAGGGGTGTTCCCCCCTCACTAAAAGGGGTTGGCTAGATATATCCTCCACTTATGTGACTAGTTGAAGCCTAGTCATTTGACGTAAATCCTATCTACAGAAGGTCTGATGATCTACTCAACTAGATACATATTCGGAAGCGATTACCGAGATTTACGGCGTAGAATCCTCCAGTGATAGATTTTCCTCTCATATCTTATAATAGAAAGGTCCTAGGACTAGTCTCAATTATTTAACTTATCTTAACAGTTCTACCAAGCAGTTTGCGATATACCCCCTTGCGAAAATCTCCTGGTGTTTACTGAGATGAATGATATGTCCAACTTTAAACTTGTTCAATGTAGGAAAAATCGTTTTAGCATACAGAAAGACTGTACGTAGAAGACTGTCTTCCTTAACGTATATCGGTCTTATCTTTATAGTTGAGTTTACTGTTTGATTATACTGGTTGAGTAAAGAATCGATCAGATCGATCCATCGAAACAGTCCTTTAGACGTGAATCTCGTCCACATCGTGTTCTTGAGCTTTCGTTTGTATTGTTCGACGACACTTGCCTTATATAGCTGTATGTCAAATAACAATTGACATTCTTTCTTGCCATGATAATTTTGACATATGGATTATAAAACTCGCTTCCATTATCTGTCTGCAGATTAAGTACGGAAGTAAACTGTTTGTGGTAATCTTTCTAAGGACATGTTCCACAGTTGTAGTCATGTTCTACCTCAACTTAGCCTTAACGGATGCAGTCCAAGCCCATTTGGAATACACTTCAATTACGGTAATAAGGTAATTGTATTCTTTATTCAATCGAGAGTAAGGTATCATATCGAAAAGATTAGTTGGTTAATTCCTCTTACGCTAACATGTCTTCTGTCAAAACGAGGTCTTGTGAGACGATGAAGTTCACGTGCAATATCCTCCTTGACAGATATGATTAGTCAATTATTCCATCTGCACATAATTCTTCGATGAATGAAAACATCTCGCAATATTGTGCTAAATGACCTTCTCTGGCCAATGCGTGTAAGAAACTTAATTCGTTAGGGTTGTCCCAATAAGTGTAATTGATCTCTCTTCCACTCTCCATTTTGTATAATCCTTCTTCCATAAGCTGATCCTGGTAAAGAGGTTTTATGGTACGTGTATATTTTGATCATGTTCCTGACTTGAAACTGCTGTAAGGTTCGTTCTCTATTTGATAGGTTTTTTATTCATAGAATATATACTAATGCGCCTTCAGATCCTCCTTGGTATAATACATAGGCTCTTTTATAAAGAGTAATTCCAAAAGTTACCAAGTGTATGGAGTTACGATGTTATTGAGAATAACAGTTCCATCATTCTCA
Source organism: Timema shepardi (assembly GCA_902151425.1). Taxonomy (NCBI): domain Eukaryota; kingdom Metazoa; phylum Arthropoda; class Insecta; order Phasmatodea; family Timematidae; genus Timema; species Timema shepardi. The sequence continues at coordinate 34,084 of CABFVX010005872.1, forward strand.
TCGAAGAGAACATGTGTATCTCCGATAATTGTCGTATATATACCGTAACGTACACCATAAATTTCAACAGAGCGTGATTGAGGTGTATGAAGATAAGTGTGCAATAAATGTCCATTATTCTATCGCAAAGGCGATATTTTCTCCTCCTCTGTCTCACGCTCCTTAGTTATCTTCATCATCTTGTTGAGTGGTTCCGTAATCGGTTTAAAGTTTTCCCCCGGGACAATATCAGACTCGTGTCGTGCATCGCGGAGATGTGTGTACTTTATTTCAGTGATCTTATTCGTTTTGATGATATCCTTTGCAAACTTTATCAACACGATGCTGTGTACGAATGTTTTAAAATCTACATATTCCATTTTATATATTTAGTCGAAGTAAGACACATCTGTACATGCAGCATAAGAGGTACCATAGAAAACTTCTTAGGCATGAAAGCTAAAAGTTCTCCTACCTTTACATCGAAAGGTGCTGGTCTGATAGGTCAAAAAATCAATACGCTCACGACACCTTCCATGTTCAAAGCAATGCTAAGAGACTGTCCATGCGTTCAAGAAGTGATATTCTGGATGATTCGTAAGTGATGATAATAAATGTCTCAAATCCTTTCTTCTATGTTTAGATTCTATATAAACGTAAATGAAACTTCCTTTCGTCTTTGAGTCAATTTAATCTTTAGATATTACATCCAAAACCAACTTGGCCTGACCAATGCTATGAACGGGACCACCTTGTGCGTCAAGATTAGGATCACTATTCGTGTTCTTGACTAACACAAACTCTCTTAAAGTCAAGTCATGCGAATCGCTGTTTTGTCTACTTTGAAGTGAAGCAACTCTCTAGTCTCTTCAACCTCCGACTTAAAAAAGAATTCAGATCTTTGTAAACATTGTTTATCTGCTTCACTTTCTGTCATGACCTATATGACACCACCTCCATATTCTCTACAAGAGAATCTACTCGTTTACCTATCAAATCCTTGACGGTGTTGAGAACGTCTATCTAATTGTTATAATTCACATCTATCTTAACGGCGTAATACTTGTTACAATAATCTTTTGACGCAATAGGTACTTCGATGTTGATGATCCTCCTCAAGCCTGCATTGTAATATTTTATTGCGCCTAAGAATTAAATTCTCTTCTGACTTACACTTGTAGAGACTATGTCTAAATTTTCATATGGATGACATGATGTATCACTATAAACCGAGTCCACGTACATATTAATCGGCTAGGATAAAGATATCGAACCCACAACGGTAACGTCTCTTATCAATTGTATGTACTTTACTCTAGACTAGAAAATCGTACTTGTGTTTCAAACATAACGAGCACATTTCCTTAAACTTTTGGAAGGTCATTTTTGTGTTAATATGATTGTTATGGACAAGTTTCAAGTTTGTATAATCCATATTGAGAATGAGAAGATTAGCGTTATCGCTCAGCATCTGCTTGGAGATTTGAAAGTAAGTCTAGCACATATAAACACAGTATATAGCCCTATGTCCACTCATAATGAAATAAGTTTGTAGTCCCTATGTTATACTGTTTATCATCAACAAAATTTAGACTCAGACGGTGGGAGGATATCATCATTTTCATAAAAAGTAAAATAACCCATCCATCCAACGAATTAAAGGACTTGAGATAAACTTTGATCATTGGGCTGGTACAATTATTTATACTAAACGTGCACGTTCTTGAACCATAATCCGGTAGGTTCTGTAATCAGACTGATCATTGCAGTCGTCTTCCCGAAATTTGAAGGTCCGCTAATGATACCATAGTATCAGGTAACAACGTACCGTGACTCTGAGGTAAGGTCTTAACCTCATCATGATAGTTATCACCCACGGGTAATGAATCTCTCCGTTTCGTTAATCGCGTATCAATAAGCACGACTATATAATGCACATTTATATATTGACGTTAGTCATTACATGCCATGAAGCGAAGAAAGGAGGTTAGGCTCCTGAATAAGATTATCAATCAATTATCGTTTGAAGCGCATATATCTGGATTATAATACTGTGGACTGGATGCAAAGTTGGCAAAAGTTTGAAACGAGCTAATTCTGGTGTTAACGAATTATATCGAGCTTTTAAAGAGCATGATCGTATCACAGATCCAGAACTTACATATAAAGTTTATAGAAGAGTATTTGCACCCGTTTAAAAGTTTGGTGAGAAAGCCATTGATTTGGCTGTATCGACCTTGATAAAAGCCAGTTAGGATGGTTAGTGGTTTGAAAAAAGGACGTCGTATTCAACGATGCGCGAATAAACGACGTACGTCCCAGTCGTAGTAGGAAGAAAAGAATAGGCATACTACCTCTAATAAGTGCCTACCACATAAGAAGTGGTTTCAAGAGGTTCAGAATTAATCACGAAAGCTGTGCAAAGAGAAAATTGATAAGGCATGCACAAAGCAATGAGGCGAAGCTCAGAAATATAACCATACACTTGAAGCTATCGCGATGAGAAAAGGAATGTATCTTCGTCCGTACTCAACAAATGGATCTAAGCACTACCTAGACAATACCTTACTGAAACAGATCTGCACAATAAGCTAGAGATTTAAAAATTCCTTACTTTAGTAGAGTTTTTACGAGAGACGTGTCACTTATTTAAAGAACGAGAGTGACATTATCATTATCTATAGATATAGCGATTAGGGACAGTATTAGGTGGCGTAAGAACGTGTAGATAATATCGACCGTTTTGGCAAAATATTACCACTACTTGAAATATTATATTATCTTGGAGAAATACCGATCATCTATAATCATACATGGTATCACGAGTATGATACAGTATTCTGTTGATATCTTTGTTTAGCATTTCCTTAAATGCTCGTGCTAACGACACATTCTGGTGAACATTGTAAACAATATCCCGTCCTAGTTCATGTGTTGATGAAGGTGACGGGACATTACAATTCGTTTCCCTATGTTGCATCCCCTGAAGGTAGCTTGAAATAACTAATGAAATACTTCCTCTCTATAAACCTCTATGGTTTTTTTGTTTGTTTTTTATTACCATGGCAACCATTGCTAGAAGATATAAGAAAGGAGGACTCTAAAGAAAAAAAGTGACGCGCTGGTTTTGATACATGAAATAAATGTGAGTGTAAATACAAAGGATTGAATTTGGGGTATGAAGTTTTCCGTTCCATCAGCGAGCGCCGGTTGTAATCGAGGACTGGACCTCATTTTTCTCTCAAACGGGGAAGATTCGTGAGATGAATGAGCGGCTTTGTTTATTTTGAAGATCTAGAAGTGTGAGTGCTGCAGCCGTGGTCAGAGAATGGTATGCAACTTGTTTTTGGCATCATCACCTCAAGTACTACAGGGAAACGAGTGAGATGTTTTATTATTATTATTGACAGTTCAGGACCACTAACTCGCGGTTACCACCAATTAATTAATGTTATTTACTTAAAGGCTCTTATGCCGCAATGTTTCACGGCTTAGATATATAAATTATTCTGGTACCGGTTAGGTAGGACTTTCTTTTAAAATTACAATTGCCACAATTAAAATATATACACACACACACACACACATACATACATATATATATATATATATACTCTCTGAGTATGTGAGTCTTAGATATTTAAAATTTCACTATACTTACCATATGACTTTCTTTTTCTTTACTTCTATTTTTCTTAAAAAAAAAATAACAAGAAAAAATTTAAGTAATAAATTTTTTCTTAGGTTTTTTTATTTGACAAACTTTCATTTTATTGTTACATTTATGTTCCACCCTTCTGGTGAAATTGTTGGTCCTTTTTTCAAGCTCATAATAAGAGTAATTTAATTTGTGAGTATCACTCAACTCATTGGTGCCCACCCTTTTATTTCACTAGTATTTAGAACTTCGCGACGAACTACAGGATTAACGTGGATACATATTGGAGGGTAAGTTTATCTGGTAATTATGACTATCGCTACTGGGCCACATTAAAGCCACCAAAAATATCCATCCTTGCTACTTCACCGCGGATACCTCAAAAGGTTAGTGTCTCAGTTTTTTTTAGTTGCTCTACCGACTGAGTTGTTCGGTAAGACAACGTGAGAGCGAGGTTACTACCCCCCTCCCCTTATAACGTTACAACATGTTTCTGACAATTATACTGTCAGGTCAGAGTTCAAATCTTACAGAAAGATACTTTCTGCATATCCTGCTGGGAGAAGATAATCGTCATGAAACACTGTTTATCGCTTTGATAAATTTGTAAACGTTCAATTCCATACTGAACAATGAATGTCATATTGTTTCAATAAATGGATTATAAGTTATTGTTTCAAAACATAGCGTGTTATATGTTATATGCCTCTAATAAGGTTTTGTCTATTTTTTTAAATGTATGTTTTGTCTTCTTTGTTTTGTTAATTGTTGGCATTTTTGTGGCTCCGATAAAAAGGACAAATTACATAATGTTTATTTACAACGCTTCTTTATCTTTACTTAAATATTACGTCAAATTTATTTACGTTGGTTAAGCGATAAGTGACAATGAAGAACATAATAATAAATTCAATTGGGGAGGAAAAGAGTATATCGTTCCTTCAAATAATTATGATTTGGAAGCTTTGGATTGATACTTAAGACGAAGTCTCAAGCGATGTAAAACTCTCCATCATAGGTGATCATACCTTTTTAAAGAATTACATCAATTGTAACAAACCGATTGACTTTACTCGACCAGGTACGTTTGCCTCTCTGTTAGGTTTCGAACATCTCAACAAATACTGTGAATATCCCACATGTGAGTGTGAAACCGTTTAGAATAGTCTTGTTAGCAGATCTTACGTCAATGGAGAACCTAGTAAAACCATACACGAGTTTAGAATCGTCCCTGTAGGCTACAAAATAGTGGAAGTAACGAATAATATCATTTACCTTCCTGTAACGAAAGAGTAATAGATTCTGTCTCGGTAGGAATTTTTGATGAAAGAGGAGATATCATCCCCGTTAGATAACAAACTATATCTCCGCGTCTGCACTTGGAACGAGCTGGGGATGATACTTGTAGTAAATAAAAAGAGACTACGCCCTCTACCTCCAAATATTGAGTGAATATTCATGGAAGAATTAACACCAGATAAAAAAACTCTTACGATGCTTGGGTTACTCGCTACAAAAATAATGGATGATGCTAATGATATAGTATACATCAGAGACCTTTGATCCTTGACTAGTTTCCAGTATAATTCCTACGCTTCGTATATTTCAGGACCGTTAGCAAACGGAAACAAACCTAACCTCATTCAATCCTGCATATCAAAAGAAAAATATTACTGAATTTTGGAGCTTTTGGACGTACTTACAGAATCGTTAATAGTGGAATACTTGATTTTCTTTTTCTTCCCAAGACTCGCTTATGAGATCAATGGTGGGGGGATTAATTAATTGAGAGATATAAGTATTTTAACTCAGATCAAGAACTATCTATCAATATGGAAATGGGAAGAAACTTACCTAAAAATGCACTATGGAAACATGGAGTAAGTGTACGTGTTACAACAGGTATCTTTGACGTATGCATTCCTTTACGTTTAGTTATGGGATATTTTAAAGACTATTACCATTTTCTTATCATTTATATACAAAAACTTGAGCTTTTTTCATTCAATGACAGACAACAATGCTTTACAAAGAGGCAGCCCAGAGACACCTTCTAAGATCGACCTGAGTAAAATCTCTTGGCAAAATGTGCCGTTTCGAGGAGTCTAGAGGAGAATTAGTTTGAGAGCGTGTGTCGCACGGGCTTGAGGGTGGTAGCCACACGCATTCGCCGGAACCGTAAGGTGAACAGTCCACAGACTGTGGCATCAGGCTAAAATTCTGAACCATGTGGGGAGAGGGGACAGTCCACGACCTGTGAATGGTGCCCCTGGAAACGTCACAGGCTATATTTACACTAGATGCCATCGGCTAGGCCAATGAGAGCACCGTGCCCCCGTAAGCAGGTTTTATAACTACTAGCAATCAAGTTAAAACCTCATGACATTAATTTAGTTGGAACTAAAATCAAACGCTTATATACATACATGATTTTTTAGCTATAAATAATTCAGCTATAAGCTTATTGGATATGATTTTAGTTGGTAAATAAAACAGATCTTAGCAAATAAACAAACGCGTGACAAAACTTCATCGATCATAAGCTATCCTCCTAAAAGTACTTAATGTTCACTTATACAATATATATATATACTTATTGATATTAGTTACTGTTCAATAAAACATAAGCCAAATTTAGTACCTATTCCATGACAGCATCCAAGGCATTTCAACATTCATGTGCATTTTATTATTTCAGCCCCCCTCTCATGGCCTACCTTATACATCAGTCTGTAATGTTAACTAAGAAGAGGTTTCTCACAAGGATAGGGGGTTGACCATTACCAGTTATAATCAACCCAGTCCGAATGAATGCTTGCAACTACTAGTTTTGTCTCATATGATTCATGGTGGAATAAAGTACTTATGGTTTTGTGGTCGTGAGATTTTAAATCGTAATTCTCATGATATATCTATGTTGGGGCCCTATATTTCACTTTAGAAGCCTGATCTGGAATAGTGGGAACATCCTTTAGCTTATTAATTCGAGCTGAGCTTGGTCATTCTAGAGCTTTAATTGGAGATGATCAAATGTATAACGCAATTGTCACAGATCAGGTGTTTATTATATTTTTATATAGTAATACCAATTTGAATAGGAGGATTTGGGAATTGATTAATGCCTTTGATAATAGTTGCTCTTGATATAGTGTCTCCTTGAATGACTAATGTAAGATGTTGATTCTTACCACTTGTACTAACTATATTGTTATCGCTCGCATCGAACTTTACCATCGTTGATGGAAAGTCTGTAGTTTGAATCTCCCACGAGCTTACCACTTGCTAAGTTGTAGCTCTGGTGAAAAAGGAGTTAGGTGTTCCCAGCAAGTAGGAAAATAAGCTAAGCCACACATTTGTATCAGATGATAGGAGAACATTTGGACATAACCACAACTAAGCACCACCCACTTCACCCCTTTACTCTAGATGTAGGCCTATTTCCATATAGCATATGTTTTATTAATTTATTATATGTGTATATGTCTAATGTGTGAGTTCTAATATTAGCTGTTTTTTTCAGGCAACTTCCAAATATTGCGATGGTGGGCACTAGTAAGTAAACATCTTTGATTGATTCAAATCAGAAATAATTTACATTTATATATCTCCAGCTATTATGGAATTAAAAAACTATATTTCAAAGGTGGATTTAAAATAACTGACCACAAAAAACACACAAATGTTTTGTATCCAATAAGCTACTAGCCTGGGCATTATGGAGGAATGTAAAAACTCGTTACTACTTTTGCTTTCGAAAGGGGTTTGAGTCCCTATAACATCCCCCTCGGTACGTTCCTGATAGTAACTGGAAATATTTTTATGAGTAAAATACTGTCTTCTAATATTTGTGTTAATATGACTTCAGTTGTTCGCCCCCAAAGGAGTGTTGCACCCTGGATTGTTGCTACGCCTCTTTCAACCCTCCTGGGTACCGCCCCCCAGCGGTACCACCCCCAGCCAACCTCTTCAGCATCGTGCTCTGGAACCACTGGTACTTCTGATAAAATGAGTGTTCATCAAGGTTCTTAAATACTCACAGAGTAGAAGTTAGTGTACGCATGATTACACTCTGTAATTTTATATTAAAACCTAAGAATTTTGTTTTATAGTTTAAAATCTACTTTAACTCCTTGCTCAAACAGTGATTCAAGACGGTAAACAAATGTTTGACTAAAAAAGCCAACACTTTGGCTACACTGAGAGAATTTCTACACTAACGCATTTCCTTATGAACTCTTATCTCCATCTTGTTACTCAAGATTATAGCCTGAGACAGTAAAAGCCAGTATATGAGTAATTACTTACTCTATGGTCTTAAGACCTCGAAATTTCATTGAAACACTTACAAAAGAACGCCACCTATCATTATCTTGAGCTAGATATATCCATTCCATCTCATTACAAACTATCCCTATATTGAGATAGTTATATCCAGTCCACCTCATTACACCCTATCCCTATCTTGAGCTAGTTCTATCCAATCCAGCTCATTACACCATATCTTGAGCTAGTTATATCCAGTCCACATCATTACACAAATTGACAAATATAAAGGTTTTTTTTAAATCGTTGATTTTGGTGTCAATATTTATATATTTTAAGTCGCCAATTCCTGAAAAAATTCAAAATATTTTTGAAGGCCCGCAGAGCAAGTTATGCATATAGTTTCCAAGATGGCCGCTTGTAAGGTGATCATAGTGGAATTCCGTAACATATAAAAATTGGGTATCAATCTGAATGTTTTTTGGGGTGGTGAGTACAAATCCATGGTCTAAAATGTAATCGGATGTCACTACAACAAAATAAAATTAAATAACAGGAGTGAGAAATTTATTAATTATTACTCTCTCGCCCTGGATTAAGAATATGCTTGGTGCTTTGTTAACTTATTTTTGAAGACTTGTGGTGGTGCTGTCTTATGAAAGTTGAACTGTATTAGTTTCTTGTTGCGGATCACTGAGTATCTGGAACCAATATACTTCAAACTTAGTGTATAAATGAAAATAAAAACTTGTGATGAAAGGTCAGTGCTTTTTTAGGTGTAAAAATAAGGGAGGTTTAGTTTCTGTGGGTGTTGAACGTATAATAAAGACAAGTGTTGCACGACAAGATAGTTTACACATCGATATTGCTATATGACATGCTGAAGTGAGCAATCTTAGAACCCAATGCCATAAAAACTGTTAATTCCCCTATACATCAAAAAGGAACATAGAGTACAGAGTTCAAGTTCAGTCACTTAATCACATCCTAACACAACTGGAAAGAGTCCTTGCAGGTCAGAACCATTCCAATTCAAGGACAAATGTAGTTTTTGTGGAGAGCGATTTAGTCTACAACCTGATCCTAAAAATTCTATTAGATGTAGCCCTGCTAGTGAATGTAGAACTGTATAGCGTGGCTACAAGAATAAAACAGTTAAAGAGTCAACAAAGGAAGTCTGTGAAAAGTGAGCAGATGATTGGTCTGATACAGTGGGTTTTCGTTTTCATTCAGCTGTTAGGGACCTTCATGATGCGGATGCTTGTTATCACAGACTCTGCCATCAAAAGTTTATGGGGGAGAGAGATATTAAATCAGCTGCTACAAGAAAGAGAAATAAAAATGGTCAACCTGTAGACGAAGTATTCGAAGCATTGGTAGCTTCAATAAAATTGGATCGCCCACGCATGTGATGTTCAGTGCCAGTCCACGTGATGTACTCATGTACTCAGAAAATGGTGGATACACAATATCACACTTGTAACTTGGTTGAGAATTTTGCAGAGGAAGTAGATGATTTTATTTGATTTCTGCAAAAGGATATGCATGCATTTTAGGATTCAGGAAGACAGTTGTAATATTAATGAACTTGACAGAAGCTGGTGGTGATGATGATGATGATGATGATGACGATGCAGCAAAATTTTAAAAAAAATTGGTGAAGAATAAAAAACAAGAAACCAAAGCATTACCTAAATGCAACACAACCACGTACATGGCAAAGATTGACTCTCATGGGGCCAAAGATGAATTAAGTCCCATTCTTATGCATCTATTATTGATATTCATGGTTGACAAATTTGATCTACATCCAAGACTCGATGGAAACATGATTACCAATTCAATCAATCACTACTATACTTGTGACCTACCCCCAACATTATCCCACACAAATAACACACAGAGGTAAGCACAAGAGAGTTATAAATTTATTTCCAGAAAAACATGGTACAGCAATGAGGGAGAGGGACTTAAGAGTAAAAGCGTTAACCATAAGCCAGATGGGCTATAAGGCACAAGGGGCACCGCCAAGGCCTGAGGGGCACTACAACAATAACATCAGGCGGCTCCTTATACTTAGAAGTTCCCAAAATAGTGTCAACAGAGAATGGCATAAAGATCAAACTAATTGGTCTCCTGTTACACAATAATAAATGTCAATTAACAACATGGGCAGAGAGCCAACCCCCGCTCAAAGTCCAAACATTTGGTGAGTCAAGAGCTCAAGGTCCCTAACCTAAACGATGATAGGGACATTAATATAATACTTGACATAATATAAAGTCCAAGCTTAAGTAAGAATACCTAAATGATTTAATAACAAACAAGGCGCCGTCAGTGGATATAAGCACTGGGTGGCCCGCGGCCCCACATTTAATAACCATATAACCATAGCCTCCAGCAAAGAAACAACAATAAACTAGCCTAACATTAACATCCAACAAGGTGACCATACTACAATTAATCTCTCCACCGGCTCGCGGCCCCACATTTAACTAACCTTGGTAGGAAACAAGGTAGTAAATATAAACTATTTGCGGACATTAAAGATACAAAAATAATAATGGAGTCCAAGTATTCATTAAATAAACACCGCCTTAACGGCTAACGTAACAGATCGTTGCAATAAATATTAGTCGTAGATATATAAATGGAATTTTGAAAGATAAAATATATTATAGCAAAAATGAATTTAGAAAACAGCAACGAGCCTTCATATTAGATAGGCTATTTACCTTGAAAGCCCAGAGTGTAATGTGTGTCCCTACTCTGGGCTCCAACCATTATATATCCTGTGATAAACATGTGTTCTCAGCACGCGGAGTAAAAAAAGGAGGGGTGGGGGTGTTCGAGGACAATCTCGAGGGCCTACGAGCATTGTTCGCAAGCAGAAATACAGTCCATAAATGTGTTTTGAATGCACCTGACGGCGCGTGAAGATTGACTTTCACTTGTCTCTTGTCCACTTGGGAGAAGGGGAGGGGGGGAGCTCTTCCAACACGGCCAGCAGCGAGCCTCGAACGCCGGTTCAGTCAAGCGTGGATTTTGTGGTGGAGCGCATCTCGGGTTTATTGTAGACTAGTCGGAATGAGTCAACTGGGGCTGGCTTGGTGAGTGATACAACTTCTTCTATGCCATGTTGTAACAATGTTACATACAACTCTCCAAATAGCGATGGGCGTCTACCTGGGAGAAAGAAATCTTATAGATCTTAAGCATGACTTTCAAATATGTGTCCCGGAGGTTGATGAAATTATACGCTTCAAAGAATCTGCTGCTGGTGCTGAAGTTACACAAGGCTCCATCTGTGGATTATCAAGTGCTGATCAAGGACTAGCACAAGGCATTGCTGGAAACTTTGATGCCAATATTTCATCTTGGAATGGACAGAAATCTACACATGCAATGGCTCTGTTACTTTCACAACCAAAAGTATCGGATACAACTGAAAATGTTTGGAGAGCTTATCACGCTTTCCACGTGATGCAATGAAGCACAAACAGTATGAAATGATTATTGAGACACATAATGGTCCACAAATCTACCAATTCCCCCTGATTATGCTGTTAGTGTGGTACCCTAATTGATTATGTTAGCCACTAAAGTAACTTCACTATCAAGAGCAAGAGAAGGGAACCTTGACTTCATTTATAAGATTACAATGGATCCCACAACACTGGAATATAATGGGTTCAATCTAAAGCAAGCCCGTGAAGCTGGTTGGAAACCAAAATACATGATCATATTAGCATACTTGCCAATTCATGATATGACTCCATCTTATCCATCGACTGTGATGACTACTATGGTAGAATCTGTACCCCTTTCTCTTGTTACCACTGGGTACATTTCCCCGATACCCCAATTTACCCATGCGTCACTGGTCAACACGCCCTAATTCT
>CABFVX010005873.1:14170-45846 GCA_902151425.1 Timema shepardi
GGGGGGGGGGGGGGGGGGGGGTGGGGGGGGGGGTGCTATTCTAAGATACTAAGTTGGAATTATTTTCATTTAAGATAAATGACACTACAGTATTTTTCATTGTCACTGTGAACCTTATGATCAAACAAGCTTGACAAACCTGTGTTTGACCATGCAACCATCAATGTGTGTGTCACCATTTCATGTATCACATAAGCAAAGGTATCAATCAATTTTAATTTTATTTATTTCATATAGATAAGTAAATAAATAATTTGTTTTTTAAATTATACATCATTGCACGAGTATTTGAAAAATTACCCAAAATACCAAAAATACAATCCATTTGTATTCCATAAAATTAGCTGTGCCTTTACTGGGTCCGATGTCTCTATTAATGGTACCAATGTAGTCTTTACACTGAAGTGTCACTGCTTGATACAATGAACTATTTTGTATACACTTTTGGTTGTACATAAAGATATTCATAAGTGGTTCTAGTTTGTTACCAAATTGACAATAATTATTACTCAAAAAGTCATACAATACTAGAGCTTGGCTGTCCGAACTGTATTTAGTGAATTGATCAGAGTTTTGATGTGTCCATTTTGTTATTTCAAACTCAATTAATCCATCACACGGTATCACATTCCCTTGAATATGGTTTAAGTCCATAAGTCTCAAGTCTTGTAACATCACTCCATTGTCCTCCAAAAATTTCACAGTATTATTTGAAATTACAAACTCGATATGTCTGTTATTTTGTGTTATAATCATACCTTTATTTAAAATACTTGAGAAATGGTTTTGAGCCAAAGTTAATTTTTCTGTCGATAACCAAATGGAGTTTGTGTAAAGATTTTGGAAGCTGTTACTTGATAAATTAATGGACTCTTTAGCGTGTAAATAAATGGCGCCTTTGTTTAGACTCATACTAAAATTTGACTCGGATATTGCAATAAAGCTTGCATTTTTCACATTAATTGCCTCAGGTTGAATGTTTTTAAAAGTACATTTTCTTATAGTAAAAGTATTCACAACTTCACTTTCTGGTTTTGATTTAAATGAGAAAGAGTTTGATTCCAAATTGTAGAATGTAACATTATGGAAGTTAATATTTTTGACAGAAACATCTTGGAATGTGTCGGATTCAACAGATAAAATTACACTATTCTTGATTGAAATATTGTCTAAGCAAACTGTTGATACAAAGTGGCCGTGATCTAATTGATTCACACGTGTATTTTCAATATTCAGAGACATTAAATCTGTCGGAAAGTACAGTGCTAATGAGAGATTACCAATTCTTCTTAGTGTAAGATTTCGCCAGCGATCGATTGGTAAGTGGGATTCATACAAATACACTGTTTCACAGTCGGAGATTGTCAGGTCAGAAGCCGAGAAAAATGTTTTCTCCACATCGTATATATTTTCTTCAAATGACTGTGGAGGAAATAAATAATTAGTTTTATTGAGTAATGAATAGTAATGTTATAAAAAAAAAAGTTTAAAATATTGATAAATTGGTTGGAAAATTAATTTTATAAAAATGTCAAAGCAGTTAGTAGTCTTAAAGCAAAATATGGTATAATAATACATAAATTAGCACGTACTATGTAATATATATTTATTAAAAGTAAAATGAAAATAAATTAGAATCTACACTCTTATATTACTGACAAAAGTGTATATATATAAAGAAAGTACACTTGGTAACCTATGAAAAGGTGAAGCAAAGGAATTGTTGGCAAGCAACGTGTCAAAAAACCAAACCGTAGGTATTAACAATTTATAAAACATTAACTTCAAATCATTGTACTATAACTATGCAAAAGGAGGTATAGGATCTTAAAATACATTAAAAAAAACAATTAGTTGGGTGGGAGAAACATTGTTTTAGAAAATGAAAGAATTCAAAATTTACTAAAACATAGATACATGTTAAATTAACAACCAATTGGTTTACCTTGTGTGTGTGATCACATTTGCAGACGAGGGAGTACTCAGAACTCATGTATCCTTCTCCTTTATAGCAGAACTGGAAATCTTTTGCCACAACTATCTTTAGGAAGACATTGAGCAGCACAGCTGCGATAAGCTCTCGGGTCCTATTCATGCCGATAGCAGACTGAGAATGTGTGTGTGTATGTGTATGCTACACTACTGAACACAGCAACATTAATATTGAATGGTTAGTAGGGTGTGTGTTTCAAGCAACAGTGACTTAAGGGACATTTGTTTAACAACTAACTACTTGATTAAACTATATTGTCTTGTAAGATATAAATGATCCCCTTTGATCTTGAAGTATTCCGACAGCAGAGGAAATATTATCAGGGAATTTAAAAACCCTCAATAACCTAAACACACATTATTTATTAAACTTTAAATATTTATTTTTTAAATCTCCCATGCTCAAGATATTTGCAGGGCTGCACTTTAGATGACTGACCTTACTAAAAAGACTTTAGTTAAAGTTAAGACTTTGATAGAATCCCAGGAATAGCTCTAACAAAATTTATAGATTTTCAATTTAATGAATTAGATAGTTTTAAAAATGATAGATGAGTTAAGTGACTTCAATATTCAAAATATTGATTACATTTTCCTTTTAATGAGCAGCAAATTGTCATGTATAAAAATTTTCAATTCAATGATTATGGTATTTTATATACCAAAACATGTTGGAATAATACAAATCAGCAGCCTTCTAATGACTGATTATCACAAGGAGTAAGACTGGAATAAGATAAGGCTTAAATTTTATACATAACCTTAAAATTAAAATTATTATATTCTTCAAATCATTGTAACAAGAACATTTAATTACTTTACTAAACTTGATTGGGAGATGCTAACCTACTAAATCAATTTTATAACCTAATTTACAACACTGTCTCTATTTTAAACTTTGTTTTTGTTATTGTATCCAAGTTTTGTAACTAAATTTTAATATGTTATATGTGTATTTTAAACTTGTCGTCAACCCATGTTTTAATTCAGTTGATGTTATATCAAGTTATTGAAAATGTTTACATATGACATTTTGTTGCTAATTAAAAACAAAATATAATCAATATTTTGAATATTCAAGTCACTTAATTCATCTACCAATTTTAAAACTATCTAATTCATTAAATTGAAAATCTATATATTTTGCTATAGCTATTCCTGGGTTTCTATCTAAGTCTTAACTTTAATTATCACCACTCCTTACTTTAAACTAGTTTAGAATGTTTTTTAAAATGTTAATAAAAAGACTTCAGTTCTTGTGAGGTCAAGGATGTTGGCCCCTCCCCCCTAAAAAAATTCAAGGGAGTAAATATAATAAATAAATAAATAAATGCACATTTATAAATAGAATGTGATTCTAATTTTATAAACAAGTCTTCTAGTTTTTATATATTCATTTCAATTAGATAGTCTTCATATTATATTGTTGATCAAACCCAAGTTTTGATTTAGTGTAGTGTCTTTAAACACTAATTGTGACTGACAGGATCAGTCTTGGGTTTAAATTCAGTGGTTAGAGCATTGGCACGCTAATACAAATGTCCTGGGTTTGATTCTCATATCCAGGTGTTTGTTGTTTTCAACTTACAAAATATGATATTTAGATGTGTCAATAACCGTAAATAACATGTATAATAGCTTGGTTATTTAGTCCATCATAGAAAGACTTGTTAAAATAACTCTGACATTACAGATAATGTATAATTAGTGATGGCCTGACTTGACATGAGATAATAAATAACATTACTAGCTCTTCAGTTTCTCAAACCCAAGGCAAGACTCATGTTCAGACAGCTTCTTCAAATAAAATTAGGTGTTGACATCCAAGCTTTTAGTCCAGCCAAGCACAATAGTTTATTTTACTCTGAAACTGAAGAACCTGCCAGTGGTAATGTTTTATATTACTATTTATATTCTAGCATCCCTCGATTAAGTGTACTTCAACCATAATATATCCATATCCATTATAAATGTTTGGTAATAATGGATCAAACTATAGCATTTATGTGCAAAGGGTTTTCCTCCAAATAGCTAGATTAAAGTTGTTAGTGGCTTGCCATATTTATGTTGTTTGTCGAAAAAAAGAAGTGACAAACTCACCACCCTCATACACTATGGCTATTTTAAGGCTCTAGTCTGGTTAAAAGTTTCACTACACCTCTATTAATTTTAGTCTTCATGAAAATTTGTTTTATAAGTAACTTTGAGTGAATAGGAATTTTAAGAGGTATATAATGTGGTTTCTAGAAGGTAGAAAATTACTAAAAGTGACCTTGATTATTATTATTATTATTAGCACTGCGTCTTACTACCCGTTCAGGTTATATGCACTTACACTAATGTGTAATGGTAGGGTGATTGTGAGATGAAATGGAGGACCTACAGCTTAACGTGAAATCCGAACCACGGTGGTGGCCTGGCATTCTCCACATTCATAAGGACCTTGATAAAAATGACTGTATACTACTTCATAAATATGTGAAGTCTAACTTTTTTTACTCAAACCCATGTATAAGAGAATATATTAAATATTCCTGAAACTCAGTTGAAGTTCAAATTTTTACCTTAATGTTCCATATTGCAAAGAAAGCTTGTATTGTGTATTAATCTAGCTTACATTTTTTTTAAATAAGTTATACACTCTTTTAATGGGAAAATGTTCAACATATTTTGCCCCAAGTACAACTTCAAGTTATCATTATAATATAATTCAATTGATAGAGGTTTTGACATGTGATTAATTTTAATGTAAACATAATCTCCGAATGATAAAAATTTGAAAATAAAGTTGTATTTTAATTTTCATGATTTAAAGTTCCTTAAAGAAAACCTCTTTTCACATTTTGATGTACACTATTTTATATATGAAAAAGGTACAGGAAAAAGGCATATGGAAGTTTTTCAGCGAATGTAGTTTTAGAGAAAGTATTACAACAGCATAGCCTCCTAAATAGCCCCGAATATATTAAAATGCTTGAAGAGGTTTGACTAAATTTTCACCCTTTATATTAAGACATTTAGATAATTACCTTTAATTATATATCCACTTTACAGTTCTTTAGAAAACATCACAAACACACACCATAGATTTGAATAAGGTCAATTAAACAAATTCTCTACAGACCTAATATATTAATGAAATATTCACAGATGTATGTTTGTTAGTTCACACACACATACACATGTGCACACACACACACACACACACACACACACACACACACCTTTCAGGGGAGACAAGAAAAAGTGCTTATAGCCCAAAAAACAACTCGGTAATTGAGCCATCCTCACTAACTTTCTCCACACTTCCCTATCCTTGCATACTCCCTTTGCTTCACCAACATCCATACATAAAGTTAAGCACACTCTTTTATTCTTAAAACTTTTATTGTTCTCCGTTTTTACATATTGACCTGCAACATTTAGCCACGTCTTACATGGCCTACCCCTTCTGTTTGATCCACACACACACTCTACCTTCATATATTTGCTTTGTCACTCGGTCCACACTCATCCTCTCAACATGCCCAAACCAACCTAAGATGCTTCTTTCACATTTACCTATTGGATTCCCTTTCAAACTATGCTCCCTAAGCATTTTTTAATACAAAGTGTTGTAGTTATTGAAGAAGGAATTATGTTTCAAAGCATTGTTGAGGATGACAACCATTCGAAGCACAGTCAAAAGTTTTCGAAGCTTTCCACACCTCAAATAGGCTTATTTATATTCCTACGATAGTGTGTGGAGATTTGAGCTTGCTGCGAGAAAAGTATCTTAAGCCAAGTAGAATTTACATTGAGTAGTTCTGTAAAATAGCTAAAATAGCTAATTGATACATTAGATTACATTAAAAAATGTATTTGCTGTAACAAGAAGTGTTTTATTAGGAGTGGTTGGGAAGACATTCAATGGTGTTACCCTTATGGGTGTGCAACTGGTGCATACGCACAGATCCTCGCTTAGGGGAGTAGAGAATGGGAGTAAGAGGGGTCTTTGCTTGCTTGTGTGACATAAGGGAAAACCAAGCTAGGGTTGGTCACATTTGTTTAGTAGGATCCCTGTACAGGCAAACTGCCAGAGAGTAACGTTTTTATCTGCTTAGCTTGAACTAAAACATTTATTATTCTGTTTCTATGGTTGTCATTTGTAATTTGCTTATTTTAAATCTTAACATAGATTTGTGTTAGTGTTACTGGTGGCATACATGAATAATATGGATATTGTGTTATGCTAAATAAAATTACTTGAAGTGTGGTTGGAATATGAAATATTTAGTGATTGTAGTGGTGTATCGTGAGCGACCAGTTTCATAAGTACATTACCATCACCACTTTCACCACTATCACCATCATCATTACTATCATCATACCCACTTCAGTCCCTGCATGGTCTAACACACTACTCTTGCAGTAGAGTCGACTGCCAATGACAGGTAGATTGAGGTTTAAATCTCAGTCGGGTGTACTGAGGGTGGTTTTTCACTTTCCAGGCAAATGTGGGTGCACTCCCTGTATATACAACCTTCCTCATCCCTAAAGCCATTAGCGCAATCAGTACATAAGCATATAATCCTAACAGATAGTAAGACGTAGAGCTAAAAATAAACATATCATCATGAATTGTTTCCAGCCTATGGTCAGGAGGTCAGTTTAGTAAAATGCCTCCCTAACCCTCTGTCCTCTCACCATTATTACTCCCCTACTCTCCGCCATTATTTTGGTTAAACACTAATATCTATAAATAATCTATAATGCAATGTCCACCAACATTTCTCAATGAGTCAACCCATACATCAAATAACCAACTAGAAAGGTAATATCCACAGTAATAAAATATTAAAATACTATTGTTCAGCTTTAAATAAAATTAATTAAAGAATATAATTTTTTCATCCTACACCCAGTATCTCATTTACTAAAGTGGATGTATTCCTACTTTGCATTCAGTATTTCATATCATTTCAACACTCAATAGAAAAGAGGAAATGTGGTTTTCCAACTTCCTTTGTCAGGAATCTAAGATAAATTTTTTTCCTGTTTGCTGCAAACATATTGACTCATTTGAGAAGATCCTTTTTAGACCTTTCCTTATAATGAGTACTATAATGAATGAATAAAATATGAATGCAGTCGGATGTTTTGTATGTCTGAGGGTGTTTACTCTTGTACAGCTCAATTCACAAAATTAACTGAAATTGGAATACATATGATATAGATCTTACTTAGTTATAAACACTTGACAATTTTATTCTTAGTTATAGTTTGATATTTCAAAACATAAATTGGAATATGAATAATCTAGTTTTCACTCTATTAGTTTTTTTTTTTTGTAATTGTTATAAATTGGTAGAATGGAAGTGATTCCTGATATCATAATCATCGTCATCATCAATTGTTTCCAGCCTGTGGCCAGGTCAGTTTAGTAAGATGCCTCCATCTTCCTCTATCATTCTACTGTTGCTCCACCTTTAATTTCTTCTATTACTCTCCTCTCACTTTAACACTTTCTGTTATCTGTTCCTCTCACCTCTTTCTTGGCTTCCCTTGCAGTCTATTTTTTACATAATTTCCAACATTTTCTTTGGCATCCTCTCTATTTCCACCCTCATTACATGCCCATACCCTCTCAGTCTGTCTTCCTCTACTATCTCATGTACTTCCTGTACCCCCACTCTTTCTTAATTCCTGACATACTTCTTTATTAATTTTACAAATTATATTATATGATCATGTCAAATTTACTGACTAAAAAATTACAGCCATCTTTTAGAAAGGTGGTTGATTAAAAATATGTACATGCAACATAAAAAGAATATTAATATGTTTTAAAATCCATAATTACAATTAAAGAAAACATTATATACTTTTTATTAATTGTATTTCATGTAAATAAGATTAATAAAACATGAATATAAACATATTTTCTTGAAATATATTAAAAATAGGTACATGCAACATTAAAAAATATTAACACGTTTTTATATCCATAATTATAATAATTAAAGACAATAATGCATATTTTATTAACTGTTTGTCATGTAAATAAAATTAGAAATTAACATTAATACAAACATATTTTCCTTGAAATATATTAAACTTTAGTATAGTTAACCAATGTTCATAGTTTTATCAAAGGGAATAGTAATGCCATTTTTGTCACATATCCAAATTTAAAAGAAAAGCTCGGCTATCCTTTCACTTCCTTCTAAGCTATCCAAGACAATCTGAAAATTTAAGTAAAAAATTACCTTAATCATAGTATGGGGTAAGCCAAAAATGTCTGGTTCATTTCTCATGTCCCGGTATTAGTTTTTCAATATTACTTAGTTTAATTTAAAGCCTTCTAATGTAAACTAATTAATTGTATTTGTTTCAGGATAAGTACTCTAAACCTGGAATTATTATTGATATTCCCGAAATTTTATCCAAAAACTTTTACAAACTACCCTACGAGACAGTGTCGAAAGAATTCAACTCTTCATCAAGAAAGTACTTTGACGCTCTGCAAACATTTATCAAGATATTCAACAATAAGTTGAAGAGTGATCAAACTGAAATGGGATCTCCTCTCGTAGATGTGAAAAAATCATCATTCCCATCAGTTCGAGTCAAGCAAAAACTGAAGCCCAAATGACAGCTTATGTGTCATTTGTCATTTAGAGCCAGTCCAGACTTGTATCGAAGAGTAATTTTTATAGTAGGTATAGTGCTCACGATATCTTACCAAAATCAAATTTTATTTACCTGCTTTGATGGCCGCATGGTCTAAGCTGTCATTCTCGCTAAAGGTTAGACTGCTTATGACAGGGAGATCAGGGCTCGAATTCCGATTAGTTGCACTGGGGTGGTTTTCCAATCTCCCTTCACAAAAATGTGGGTATACCTCCTTTAAATTCAATCTTCCTCATCCCTAACGCATTAGCATAACTAGTACATATGTGCATAACCTGAACAGGTAAGACACGATGCTAAAAAAACTTATTTTTTATCAACTTTATTTTAGTACATTGGCTTCATATCAAACTGACTGAAGAAACATGACAATATTGATAAGATCAACAAATGATTATTTGTTACAGGTGTGGTTATCTAACTGGTGTACACCCCTGGCATTGATATGGGAGAGTGAGATTCAAATCTAAACAGGAGAATTTGGTGGGATTTAGGCATAATTTTCCAAAATATCATCACTTCAATGTTTAGCTTTAGATAGGATATCACATTAATAATATGGTTTTCAGTTTATTTTAGGAGTGCATCGCTAAGGGGGAAAAAACTGCATCAGTGCTCACATAGTGTAAGGTCTCACACTCGCAATAGATTAGACTGCTGGCAAGTGGTAGATGTGGGTTTGAATCCTAATCGGGTCTTCTGAGTTTATTTTTTCTTGAATGGTCTCACACTCTCCCTCCAAACAAATGTGGGTAAATTCTCTAGCTTCTTTATCCTTTCCCCATTAGCATAAACATGATAGCCTGGACAGGTATACCCTGATTTTGGTTGGAAGAACAGTGGAGAAAAATCAAACATATTTATTTGCACCCAAAATGTATAACATTTTGCTATATCATTTATACTATTCTATAGGTATTGATATTATCTATCAAAAGTGATAGCTGTTGATCACATGGATTGATGTATGAATATATGAAAATTGTTTTAGTAACTTTACTAACTAACTTTTACTGTTCTTCCTACCAAAATCATACTTTTTTTATAGTAAAATACAGTATGAAAACACATGCACGCACAGCGGCTCGGTCGGTAACAAACGTGCACGGGTAACGCAGTTACACATTTATATGGTTAAATATTCCTTTTACTCTTTGACGTGGATAACATTAAACATAAAAGGAGACAAATAATTTATGGCTTTTACCATGAACATAGGTACACACATTATACTCTACACTCTGTCTAGTGATAGCAGTTTATAGGGTGAACCGTGTCCCTCATCCCTTCCCTCTTTTGTAAGTTGATTGTTAACCCGACCGAGGGGGGGGTGGGTTCTCTGGCACGTTAACATTTCTTTACAATAACAGTTATTAAATATCTATAAAAAAATGTTTTTGACTGTTTTTACAAAGTTAATCTCTTATTTGACAAATAGTTACAGAAAAAAGTTTTTATTTTCAAGTAATCCTACTTAACCACTTAAATTTTCTTTCCAATGTCATTAATTCAAAACAGCTATTCATTTAACGAGCCTATTTGGTGAAGTGAATATACTTGTGTTATCAATGACTTTTTATTATACCTTTTTATATGTATCTTCTATTTACAAATGTTTAATGTGGCTTTATTTGTAGGTAATAATAATACATGTTTACTATAATGTAATTCCTAATTATTTTGATTATATGATTTAATACTTGGTAAAGTTGATGTTTTTTGTTAAAAAAAAAATTGTATTCATATGAATGTTTTTTTAGTTTTTGGTATGTTATGAAGTTGAATACCTACATATTTTTTATATTCGAGGTTGAACTAAAGAATCAGAGCAAAGAAAAACAAATATTGTGATATATATATATAAAAAATTATATTTTAAAACCTACATAGAACTGCAGATGAGACTAATGATTTCTGAGCAGTATTCTTTTAATCTGGATTTTTATGAAGAAAAAAAACCCAACCAATATTGAAGTTACCACTTTGCTGTACAAAAGGAAAAATGTGTTATTGATTTATTCTTAAAAATACATGTAAGCTGTTAATATACATTTTAATTGGTCTCGGTGGTTATTCTTGTAATAAATAAAAGTGTTAATAGTTGTTTAGTTGACCTCCACCCTCTATTAATCAAATTGATAAATTTCCAAATTGGCAATAATCTACAGGTATGTATCCTTTGGTACCTTATATAGTAAATCTTTAGTCAATGATAGTTTTTTTTCCCTAAGGTGACCTATAAAAGCAATTAAAGACACAAGACACTCAATGCATTATAAAATCTCTCTTTGACCAGTTAACAATGTCATAACTGCCCATTACAAGATATGTATGCACATGTAAATTTATTAATGTATTGATTATATATTAATAATATTATATTTTAGTGATTTGTGTTTTACTGCCCATTTTGACTTCCTTCTAAAGACAAAGGATGAGAAAGATGGAGAGAGAATGACAACGATTTGTATCAGTTTAATATAGCCGTCAAACTTTTTGGATAACAACTGATAATTTAACTTTCTGAAGAAAAAAAAAAGTTATAAAATTATTTTGTGTGATAAATATAGCTCCTTGTCACTATATCAAGGGGGCTCTCTCTCTCTCTCACTCGCAACACCAAACATAACAACAAGGACTGTCCTTTAAAAAATCTGAATTGGTTTCCTTTCACCAAGATACAATTTAGCGTCCTGGGCTCTAGTTCTTAAATTAATTAGTATAATTTGCTCTTCATCTCTTTGCTGTACATGATATATTTAGGAGGTAGTGCAGGAAAGAAGGGTAGGAGCAAATAAAAGGGGAAAAAGTACAACAATAAAATGCATAAAAACCATTATAAAATTTATATTAAAGATTGGATACAAATTTATGTTGCTCATGCTCACTAATTACGTAGATTGGCTCAACCTATTCATCTAAAGAAACTCACTTTTGGTAGAGAATTCGAAAACAAACGCGGGGAATTTTAAAAGAATGAAGTTTATTTGATTAAAAAAAGGAAATTAACCATTAAAATAACTCCACGTCTTTCACCACATAGTTTATGTGACAAGTATACCCATTCTATTATAGATTACATTTTGACTCGCAACTCTATAAAATTCAGTAAATAAAGGAAGGAGGGTAAAAGGGCAAAGCCTTCAAATATTTTCTAGATAAGTATCGGTTTGTTATTTCACATTTAAAGCACAACACTTAATCAAAACAAGAACAGCACACAGACTTGGGCTGCATCCGAATAGTCTACTTATGCGGCGTTGCCTTGACTTGTGACCTTGATAATTGCATTGGCAATCACGTGACTAAGTGTAGATCTGTCCGAATAGTCACAAAAAATGCCTACGCACCCTCTTCGAGGTCTTGGTCACCATGGATACGAAGGCCACAAGACATGCACTGTTCTTGTAGTGCTGGTTGTGGTGTTTGACTGGCAATTATTATTGTCTTGGTATTATCATTTTGTCTGTTAGAGCACTGTCTACATTTCCCACCATTTTAAATACGGACAGTGTTTACGTAGTTTCTAATCTAACATCTTCTGTTGGAAGCAGCAATGCGGGCCTAAGAGAGTTGTCGTTCGAATAGTTGGATGCATTCTTAACTATGAACAGCGCAAGAAGTGTAAAATTATCAAGAGTCCGAGTATGGAGCCTTGGTCTTTGGAGGTTAATCACTGCAACTTGGATCCTGGAGTTGCCTGTTCAAACTCGGGTATTTTGTGCATTGTTATTGATTTTATTATTTATATCATGTGCTGATACATATCAATGACTGGACTGTAATGGTGTGCAAAGCTTTGAAAAGTTGAAGTTGGAAGTTCAAAAAAATCCATGATTTAGTAAGAATTAAAACTTTATTGATAATTTACTAAGCTATCAGTAATCCTGTGTGTATTAATTATTAATATAGGCCTTAGGTAACAAATAAGGAAAGTTTCCTGGTCTTTGTTACTGACAAGATCTAGAAAAATAATTGATTCAAAATTTAAAAGTAGCGTTAAGTGACAACAAAAATCCTAGCTAGGTAGCTATAACTTCGCTTCGCATTTAAAAAGTGGCCTTCGCACACCCCTGCTGGACAGATCCAAACCTCAATCAAGCTCAACAAATGTATGGATTTATTCATGTATTATTAGGCATGTTCCCAACAATGAAGCTGAGATATATTTTAACTACTAGAAAATTTACTTTGCTGCAATAGCACAAATCTAAATCGTGTTTTTGGATATGACTATGATTGGTTTGTCATCATTGTTTCAGTACTCGCCTAGTTGTTTCTTCTCAGGATGAGGTATAAGAGAGGTTACATTCTTTTTTTTAACTGATCTGATACTTCAGTGTAATAATGGGTTTAATCGAGTGATTTTAAGACTCAAATAATGATTTGATTCTTTGAAAACTAATCGAATGAACCGAAAAATTCATTGCAATGATTTTGAAAAGCAGGAAAGAGTCGGTAATAATCGGATGTTAGGTATTACTGAACTAGTTAAAAGTAGTTACTAGTTGCTGGTTATGCTTTGTGCTATTATCCTCTTCACCCTGCTGCCGGCTTTCCTATAATTCATTTACGACCTAAGTTTACCTGGATGACAGCTCGAAATGTTACTAGAAGTAATCCCTAATACATCTCTATGCCAACAAAACAGATGCTGATATATTAATGTGATAGTTAACCACAGTAATTTAGGCCAATACTATTTATATATTTATTTGAGGACGGACACAAAGTTTATTTATCGTTCTATTCCACTTAAAACAAATATTCACATCACTTTCACAAAAACTTCTAACGAACATAGCTTCAAAAATGGTGACTGGCGAATTTAAACCATATGGTTGATCATGACGGTAAACAAGTTTTTTACAATGATGCAGACACAGAGTTGATGAAAATATTTGATTCAGTTAAATATTTCAAAATAAAATAATCATAAAATCATTTATTGTATGTAAAAAAATAACAATTTTCTCTTTTCTAAGTAAATATGATGCCTGTATTAAAAGTTATTGATGTGTGTACTATATTACACAAATCAATAACGTTCCAAAACGAAGAATAAGTACTTTTAATTATTTTTAAAATATTATATCGAGTTGGATAAAAAGAAATTATTTAAAAAAATTAAATAGTATGAGAAAACTTAAGTATCTGAATCAATTGATTTAAAATAATATGTATGAGACAAAGTGGATTGAGCAAAAACAATTTGTAATAAATAAAATTAAAGAATATTAGGAAACTGGTAAAGCACAAATAAAAGTAAAAACACTAATGCATATTTACACACACTTTGATATTTCAATGCTATTATAGCATCTTTCTCAGGAAGTAGTAATAATTAGACTCTAGTACCATTTTCTTAATATTCTTTCATTTTATTTATTACAAAATGAATCCATTTATTATATGCCGCCTGTAAGATTTACTTAAAATCAAACACACAATTTACTACTTGACAAACAGTGACATAAGTTTGCTGTGTTATGATATTTTGTATACAATTATAAGAATGTAAAATTATTTGAATGAATAAAATGATATATGAATATTACGGCCGGCAATATTTTATTAAATACATAAAATTATACAATTATCTATTTAAAGGAAATGTACATTTAAAAGGAAACAATCTACATAGTATACACTACGTAGCAAAATAATTGAATCTTTTGTCATTTTAATTCAAATTATTTTTGGCTGGTATTTAATTGTAAGATGTATAACCAATTTTTATTATATTAGCCTTAGAATAATTTGAAAGCGTAAGGTTGGTTACTGTGTAGCAATGGGGACTATTTATTGAAAATGAAGACCTGTATAGAGATAGCCTTTAAACATTAAAAATCATTAGGTCGATTTTTCTCAGCGCTTTGGCAAGGCAAAAAAGTGGTAAGAGAATGAATTGGCCAGCTCGCGTCAAGTCAGATACTGTTTTCATTCAAATGATTTTGAAAGAATCCAATGACTCAATTCTATTCTGCCCATCACTAGTTCATTGATCAAAAGAGGGATGATAATTTGTGTTGATCACTCACTGGGCCGCCCCTAAATGCTCTTCCAAATAACCTTTGGTAGTTTGACGTTGGTAGTTTAAAGGAAAGGCGTAGGAGAGAAGATGGAGGCTCTGGATGGCGTGGCTAGCTGGGTAGTAGACCATGGGCTAGGGAGAGATTGGAGAAACGAGCGGTCTAGGAAGGATAAAACATTACAGTGCAAGCTCGAAAATCTGGTGAAATTAGCATTTTGACATCAAGTTTATATGGCTAGCCGAGTGACTTCCAGCTTTGATAGCTTATCTCATTGGGCCCCTTCCCAAGTGTTTTATATAAGGTTAGTAACACCATATTTTTTTGAGAGCTGAATGCTTAACACACCACCAGAGATGGTAGTTAGAGCCTTATGCCAAAATGACTGCAAAATTAAATGGTCCAATTTTCTTTAGCTAGTTCTACTTTTTACAGATGTTTGGGAGACATTTTGTTGCAGTTTGTTTGTCACTACCGATATTTTACTGTGACAAGAATTTTGTGCATTTGTTTACTAAAAGTACAGAATTTTAACTATAGAGTAGCCAAGAATTAAAACAAACAGAAAGGAGAAGATTAGTGGAAGGATACAGGAAGATGGAGGCATTTTACTTAACTGGCTTGGCCACAGACTGGAAACAGTTGATGATAATGAGTAGTTACAACACAATTTTTTAAATCTCATTCAATATTAAAATAGGAATGTTAACATTTTAAGTACTAGAAAAAAAAATTATGTAATTGTTTACTTTCAAAGTAGAATAACTTTCAGACAATATTTGTTTTCTTATCAAAGTGATCATATCTATACAAAGTACAGCCTATTTTTTTAAGAATATAATATAATAACCAGAGTGTAGAAAAATATATTTTAATGAAATTTAAAGTTTCAAGAATCAAGCTATCAACAAAAATTTGGTAGCCAGCCAGATAAAATAGGAGACAATAATGTCTCATATTAAATCATTTGATTGCATATCAAAGACAAATTGATACGTTCTGAAAATGGTTCATTCAATCAATATATATTATATAACATTATTTCAGTATATAAATAATGATTTGGTAAATAAATCTTATGTTATTTAAGTAAATTTGACACTATCTTGAGTGTCTAACATAATTTTATTACTATTATTTTATTTTATTATCAAATTATGATTTTTGCATGCAAGTTACTGCCACACCAGGTTCTTTGTTATTATTATTTATTTAAACTGTGCTGCTGTATTGTAGCTAAAAATAATATATTCACTCATTATTTGACCAGCCACATAATTCAGAGTGCTGTTTGTCGAGTCGACTATTTAAAACATGTTTTTTAGTCCTTTCAAAGGAATCATTTGTAATTTTACCTTTGTATCACTTTTCCTAGAGCTAGAGGCAATAAAAGTCACCCCTCTTAGCAAAAGGATTTGTTCCCTAGATGTCCAGTAACACTTTGGAGTATTGACTCTCGATACTATTATTCATCATAAATTGCTGGCAATATAAAATTCTGATGCTAAATATTATTACAATCTGTTATTTGATTCAAAAATCACTTCCATGTTTAATAAAAAAAAACACAAGTAGTGTCATTAGCACTTGTGGATCACACCTGGTTTCTCACTCATATATTATCTGATTTGGTGCTATCTTAAGAGTAATATATTTTGACCTCAATTGAATTAACAAAATTTCGGCAATACCTCAGCGATCCCGCACACACCCAAACTCCATGACGTTAGCCCGCATGTTGGCAAAGATTGTACCAACATCATTTGCGGATGGAAGGTGATGGTCATCACAATGAATCTCAGTTTTACAGACTGACCCACACTCAAGGCCCGACAAAACCTTATTGGTATTGTATGTTGTCGAGTATGACCTGTTATCTCACACTTTTATGTAATGATGAGTGATGACACTCAACATCATGATTCTGATGTAGTTTTGACACCCAATAAGTCTTGCGCTTCCTCTGCCTCGTTCTGAAGTGTCTCACTTGCATACCTCTCTAGTAGCTCCTGTTTCTTCCGTCGTAGGAGCGCCTCCTTCACCTCAAGCTGGGAGGGGACTGGGACATGAGCGATGAACCGAGGCTGGAGGGCTTCCTCCACTGCGTGAGACTCGTCTTCATCCGACTGAAACATGATAAAATAGAGTAAAGTCTTTGAATCCTACAGGAATGGAAGAGGATTTAAAAACATAAAGATACATACCTAATCACACCGGGGGTAGGCCAAAACCTGTGCATACTGCATATAGCTAAAAAAAAACGCCATACTTAATCCATCCTCACTAACTTTCTCCACACTCTCCTATCCTTGCATGCTCTCTTCATTTCAACAACAGTCATACACCGCATCTTAATACTCTTATGTTTCTCTTTTTCACACATTATTCTACAACATTTAACCACATCTTACAAGGTCCACACCTTCCTTTCAATCCACACATTATGTAATCATATATTTACCTTGTCACTCGATTCACACTCATCTTTTCAACATGCCCAAACCAACGTTCGTAAACATACTTTAGTTGTGATTTGTTTTAGAGCTATTATGTTGCTTATTGGTGGTTTATCTCAACCTATTATAAAACAAACAAAAAAACCTTGGCCTTTAACCATTAAGTAACAACTTAACCAAAAGTATGAACGTATGGGCCAATCAATCAAAAGTTCAGCGTGTGATGATAGTGCAGTGAAGAGATGAGTCCCTTGATAAGGAGAGAATTATTTCCATCCAGTGTAAGTTTGGAAAGTAAGCCTTTGCAAAGCTCCGAAATTTCAATTATAATCCAAAGTGAACAAGTAAACTTTATGATTTCGAAGCGAACTTGAATAAAATATAATTATAAGATATTCTTGAAGCTGAGTAGAAGTCAGAATATTTTTTGTTACTTGTTTTATGCCTGAAAATATATTATAATATACTTATAACTTAAGTTTATAAACTATATATAGTTTTATACACTTAAATAACCGAGAAAATGTTTTATTGCATAATTTTCAATATTTTCTATTGCTGGGCTGATCAACTCTTTACCAATCATATGGTTTATTTCTTTACAATATTATATTAGTACTATGGAAAGCAACAATCATCCATTTTTTTGTTGATTAAATTATTGACAAAAATATTAATAACCATAATTAAATATTCTGTGGCAACTATTTGAAAAAAGGGGAGGATATAAATCTAAAATGCCAAACTTTGAGCATAAATTGTTTAATTTATAATTACTGTACTATTTTAAAAATAGCACATATATATATATATATATACATACCACTATAAGAAAAACTTTGTTTTGTTTTGAGACAATTGTACTGTATTTGGAAGAAGATACAGGGAAAGTGGATAGAAACACATAAAAGGACCAGACACAATATGGCTTTTACAATGAAAAGAAGAACATAGTTAACACTTTACATGGCGGCCATTGCCTCTTTGTCCAGTGGCAGCCATGTAAAGTGTGAAATGTGTTCTTCTTTTCATTGTAAAAGTCATATTTGTCTGTTCCTTTTATGTGTTTCTATCCACTTTCCCTGTATCTTCTTCTAAACATAATAATAATTATAATTAGGTAATTTTTCATCCTGTTCATTATCATCAATTTTTTTAGTACAGTGTTTTACTACCCATCCATGTTCTACGCTTATTACTAATTAATAAACTAGTGGTTCTAGGGATTAAGAAGGTTATATTCAGAGGAAATTTACCCACATTTGCATTAAAATAGGGGTCTGCGAGTTCGGGGTTTTTTCATTTGAGTCGAGTATTTCTAAATGCTCCCAAGTTCGAGTCAAGTTTAGGCCTATTCATAGCTTTAAAATGTTAAAAAATATATTAAATCACATTTTCTTAAAATCACACTCATTTTTATAAACAATAAATACTTTTGAAAAAAAGAAGTTAAATAATGGAAATATTGATTTTTAAATTAGTAATAACACTTATAAAACACAATTTAAAAAACAAGAACACTCAAATAAATATCTAATAAAAAAACAAATAATTAAAATGGTTTCAACACTCATGTTTTAAGGACATTTAATGCCAGGCCTCCACCGTGGTTCGGATTCCACGTTAAACTGTAGGTCCTTCATTTCATCTCACAATCACCCTACCATTGCACATTAGTGTAAGTGTGTACAACCCGAACATGTAGTAAGACGCGGTGATGATAATAATAATAATAATAATAATAATAATATTATTATTAGCACCGCGTCTTACTACCCGTTCGGGTTATACGCACTTACGCTAATGTGCAATGGTAGGGTGATTGTGAGATGAAATGAAGGACCTACAGTTTAACGTGGAATCCGAACCACGGTGCAGACCTGGCATTCCTCACATTCACAAGAGGTCTTGCCAGAGGTGAAGGAAGGGTTTGGTAATCAGATAAATCTTTGCCGGGACCGAGGATCGAACCCCGGCCGCCAGCATAGAAGTCTGACACCTTACCCCTAGACCACCAGGTCACCAATATTAATAATAATAATAATAATAATTTAAGGATATTAAAATTACACTTACAATTATAAAACAAAGTTAATAAAATGAATAATTGCATGATGGCTTGGAAATGTATAACAAGGCAGTGTAGAAACACTGTACAGTGATGTAAAGTAAGTGATAGTGAAGGAAGTACCTTTGCATCCTAGTGATATTGAGCAAATCAAACACAACCATGTTGTTTTCTTTTTAACTATCTACATGTTTTAGTATTTATTACAACTAATATATTACAAAATGGTGTACAAATAAATAACATAAAATTTTAAATGTAAACTTAGATACATCGAAAATGATTGAAATTGCAAATATTGAGAAATCAAGAATTGAAAAATTGATGCTAAAATATAATCAGAATCAAGAAAATCTGAAATTGTGGTATCTCTTATTACAAAATTTTGATGAAAAACTACTTGGTGAAACCTGACTTTGTGGCATAGTTAACTAATGCACTAGTTTCTTATTGAGCTAGACTGCCGAGGATGGGGAGATTGAGGTTTGAATTGCGCTCAGGTAAACTGGGGGTGATTTTTCCAAAATTGTTTTCCACTCTCCCTCCATGCAAATGCTGGTCCACTTCTTCTATATTAAACATTCTCAATTCCTAGCCCATTAGTGTAATTAGTATTTAAGTGTATAACCTGAACAGGTAGTAACACGCGATGCTAAATAATAAATAATATTTGGTGAAGACAATCCTTCACATAAATCTAAAATCGATAAACAGAGGTGATTTTAATATATAACTCCACGGCTTGAGCCAGCGATCAAACTGTACCGACCGAATGGCCGCCGCCGTTACCGATGATAGTGCTGAGGTTTGCGGTTAGAGAGTGTCACATGGTCAGCACAACAAACGTTCCGGCCATTAATCTCAATTTTATAGACCAGAGCTGCTACCTATTTATTCAAGTATCTCCTCATTTTTCCTCGCGAGGCTGAATTTGACCTGGTTCTAGACCCACTGATTTACAGGAAAATTCTGGATGTGCCGGGGATAGAACCCGGGACCTCTGGATCTGTACCTAGCGAGAGACTCTGACAAAATTACCAACACAGGATTAGGACTTTCTGACTTGATTATTTAATTATGTTAAGACACAAAGTATCTTTATAAGAACTATTGTAAGATCAATCAAGAAGTGGACTCACATCAACATCAGGAGCAACAGCATAAATGTTCTCCTCCTCTTCTTCCTTGGATTCCTCTATATCCCCTTGGAGGGACAACTCCTTCTTTCGCTTATACTCTGCCACCACTGCTGCTATCGCTGAAACAGACAAAACCTCGGCAGGATAACACACGGATAGAAGATTCTACAAACTCCTCGATTCTTGAAAAACTGGTGTGTTTGACTCCACAATGTGCCTCCTCGACACAATTCTAAGATGTATTGCTGTTTTTTTTATAACTAATACACTTTAAATATATGATTTATGGTAAGTAAAATTATTAAATTTCGTCAAATAACAGTTTAGTTTTGATCAAAAAGTCTGTAAATAAAATATTTTTCCTTGAAAATTTTTTTTAATAGTACTATGAAGAGAAAACTTGGGATTAAAACTGATCTTTAAATATCTTACAGCTGTCGTATAAACAATTCCAAACCCCTGTTATTCTTCCTATACTAATAGTTTATGATGGAGGGAAATACATTTCCCGGGCTGAGAAATTGTATTGGTTATTGGATTGTTAAGGAGAAAACTGTTACAGTGCAGTTAATAATTATTACTTTTTGTACATTTCAGGCAACATCGGCAAAGAACTATGTCGTCTGTTACATATATATTAATTTTGATATTATATATTAGCATATAAATCAACAAACTACCATTATTTGTATTTTAATTTTTAAATATAAATTAGACAATTTCATGAAAATTTGAAAGTAGGGGTCTGCGAGTTTGGGTTTTTTTCATTTGAGTCGAGTATTTCTTAAAGCTCCCGAGTTTGAATATATTCATAATTTTAAAATGTTAAGAGTATATATTTGTTTATTTTAAATGTAAATAGGTATCACATCTTTAAAACTTCAGATTAGAAAATATACTAAAACATATGTTCTTAAATGATGAATGACACTAATTTTTATAAATATTAATACTTTTAGAAAAAAAAAGCTAATAAATGGAAATATCAGGTTTTAAATTATAAATAATACCAAACAAATTAAAAATAAGAAAACTATTAAAAAAAGTTATAAGGCCTAATATAAAAAATAATTAAGATGGTTTCCACTCATGTCTGGACATTAAAATTAGACTAACATTAAAAAAAAATCAATGAACTGAATAAATGCTTGATGACTTGGAAATGTACAATGAGATAGTGCACAATAATGTAAGGTAAGTGATAGTGAAGGAAGTCTACCTTAAATGATAGTTTAGGTCTAGATAGAAAAACACACTTCTCTCTTCATTCCTTCAAACACTTACACTTACCACTTCTTCAAAACTTCAACAATAGCACATTGTTTTGAATTTTCAGAAATATTACTTTCATTAATGTATCTTCATATGAAAAATAAATATTTCCGAGAATTCAAATCAATGTACAACTGTGGAAGTTTGAAACAGTGGGAAGTGTAAAAGTGTAAGAAGTAATAGTAAGTGTGATTGTTTATACCTAGGCCTAACCTAACTATCCTTTTAGGTTGGCTTCCTTCACTATTACTTTACATTATTGTAGAGTGTTTTTACACTGTCTCGATAAATAGTTAGTAAAATCGACGTTTTAATGAGCTAATATTTCCCCAAAATATGCTTCAGTAACTTAATTTACCCTATAAGAAAACATAAGAATCATAAACATTTAGAAATTCATAAGTGTTTTGACTTTTGTATTTTGTTTTTATTCCTTAGTGTAACCGTGCATGATCACAGCTTTTGTTCCATTTTCATTCCTCTGTGCGCAGTTGCACATGCACATTGTACAGGCTCTCGTTAGACATTATTTTATTCAGAAATTTACTCCAATTCAATTTTTAATGCTTATAAAAGTTTATGCTCATACTTTAAAATTAAAAATACTATGACTAAAATAATATTTCTAGCAAACAATATTAAATAGTAAATGCTTTTTTAATATAAATGTGGTAAATTTGGTAAAATATGTATTGCAATAAATAAAATCAAAAGTAATTTTAGACATGTTAACCAACATAATTCCATAACTAAATAGTAGCTAAACTAGTGCAAGTTTTGTAACTAAACATATTAATATGAGTTTTAAATATCTTAAGTTCGAAGCTTGAAAACTGATTACTCGGCAAAGCTCTATAATTGAAAGATACAATCTTGATTATTTTACCTGTGTATTATACATTCAAAAATGCTACAGTGAACTTTAAATATGTTTTGGTAGTCATTTAAGTGTGCTAGGTAAATGTTTGTAAAACCAAATCTTGTGAAATTTTGCTGTCTCTGGCTTAAATGATCTAAAAGAGTGTGAATAGAAGAGAATGCATTTGTATGAGCCTAAAGTGAAAATGAGAAACAACATTTTGGAAACAATCTACATGTACAATCTGGCTAGAAAAGACCACAGTACCCAAATTACTAGGGTTTTTTTACACTGTAACTTATGTGATTTATATACTTTTGGTGTCGGGCATGCACTTAGCCCTTTAGCTGGTTAATGCTGCCTGCACCATCTGGTAGAAATCCCACGTATTTCAGGAGTTCAGAAAGTATGGTTGTTCGCCGTTGCTTTCCGCACTGAAATTCTATGAACGAATGTGAAAGGGCCTAACAATATTTCCGGGAAAGGTATTTTCACATACCTTCCAGGGTTATTTTACAATCCACAATCGACAAGGGACCGACGGCTTTACTTCCCCTCTTAAGGAAGTTGTGCTAAAGATTTTTATCACTCAAGAAAAATCCATAAATCTCAACTGGGTTTGAACCCATGGATATCAGGTCCTGTGGTGAGCACTTTCTTTATCTAACAGAAAAGCTACTAGATCAACTTTCATCTATTCATAGGTTAGTTCATGTGATCTGCAAAAGCTTACGACAGGTGCACAACTGATGTGACAGTGGGAGGAGAACAGTTGGAGATAGTTGAAAGTTTCAAATACCTGAGGAGTCTGATAAATGTGAAAGTGGTAGAAACAATAGAAGAGACAAGATGAAAAATGTTAGGCTGAGAAGCCAAAGTAAGACCAAGGACAAATGAATGAAGGAATGAAGGGAGTGTATAGGAGTGTGGAAAAGAGAGAAGAACAAGTATGTTGAAGAGATGTGATGGGTAAATGTTCATAATAATTATGGTGATGATCAATGCTTGTAAAATAACACTAATAATATAGTAAAATGTTATAATTGTTGACGGCAAAATAAGTTTTTAGTTTATAAAATACTGTACCCCTCCTATTAAAATTGGATTATAGCTTATTGGTTGGTATGGTTATTGAAATAATTAAATAAATATATATTTTATCAGCGTGACTTACTAACCTTTCAAGTTATATGGTTACGTATCATCGGCAGTATAGTCTAATGAGAGGGTGACACCTTGGACCATTTGGCCACCAAAACGGGTAGTACATTTTTTCTTTCTTTCGTTTTTCTCGCTTTATAACTCACCTCTTCTTTCCTCATTCTGCTCGAGAGGAATCAAGATCCCATCATCATCATCTCGATAGCCATAATAGTCTGCATCAATATCCTTCATGAGCTCTGCTCGAGTTTTTCTCGGGGGCGGAGGCGGCTCCTGCTCGAACAATTCCCGCACTCCTGAAACGGCAAACACATAAAATAGAGGGTGAGTGGTTTTCATGCCAGGAAGGTGGAAGTTATGGGAAGCATAGATATATCAAAATAGACCTTATATTTTACTGTAGCTACGCAAATATAGGCCACACTCTAAAATTACGATCACTTAGAGAGGAAAAAAATATCTATGTCTGAAAATGAATACTTTAACTTCCCTAATATTCCATATTACCAATATTTCACATTTTTTTTGTTATAAAAAAGTCTTAAAACATTTATGAGAGATACTTATTAAATCATTATCTAAAATGTGTTATTTATTAGAACAGTAATTTCATTCTAACTTCAAAAGTGAGGTAAATAGGCTATTATATGGCTTGTCTTTTGTCCAACCCTAGATACAATTATGTCCAATGTTTCTTCATTTCATGTGTAAAATAAAGTTGAAATTTAATAGTCGTATTTTTATAGCTAAAAGATTAAAATACGGGTATTTATTTAAGTATCCAACAAACTGCAGAAAAAACCTCTAGAACAATGTGTGAGTAGTAGTATAATGGCAGCCATTTTGGCTTTAGGTTAAATTTTTATCAATAGAGTCCAGGTTTGGCTATTTTCTAAAACATTTTTGAAGAAATGATTGTTGTGGGGACTAAACTATTTATATACATAACATTTGTTAAGTATTATTTAAGTATGAGAAAAAGTCTGTACTACAAACTAAATTTAGCCTATGACGTATGAATTTAGTTTTAAATATGGGTATTACTAAGAATTTGTGAGAAAAATTTAATTTTGTCTATAAATAGCAGTTATCTATTTCTTTTTTTTCATGAACTCAAAAATAAGTAATAATGTTATTATTAGTATTAGCACCGCGTCTTACTACCCGTTCGGGTTATACGCACTTACGCTAATGTGTAATGGTAGGGTGATTGTGAGATGAAATGAAGGACCTACAGTTTAACGTGGAATCCGAACCACGGTGGAGACCTGGATTCCTCACATTCACAAGATGTCTTGTCAGAGGTGAAGGAAGGGTTTGGTAATCAGATAAATCTTTGCTGGGACCGAGGATTGAACCCCGGCCGCCAGCATAGAAGTCTGACACCTTAACCACTAGACCACCAGGTCACCCAAGTAATAATGAATGATTTCTTTGTGCTTGAAACAAGTATTGGCGCTTTTGAAATGAATTTTAAAACATTTTGTGAAAAGTCAGTGTTCTTAGTTATCTGTGAGGTAAGATGAGCTCCCTATTTTGTTTATATAATAGATGTTCAACCTTTTTTTTTTTACCCATTATTTACATACAGCTCCACTTGTTATTGAAAATATAGTTTATAATGCCAGATGTTGTCAGAAACATAATTCTCTTTTTAGGTATTTGACAAAATTAGGCAGCTAGCAGCTGAAATTTCTTGAATTATTTATAGTGGCTATTGAACCACTTGTATCTTCTTACATGTTATCATTCCAGTCACAATTCCCAATAAGTTTTGATATTATATCCTTAGAAGATTCTCAACAACAATAGATTGGTAAGCCTTTTATCAGCATTTCTACTCTCTTTAAAGATTATGCTTTTATTTGTCACAAGAGTATAAAAGAGCTTAGGTGTTTTTAGACTTAATAGTTTGGTCCTTATTCCTGTTTCAAAGCAATGGTGGGTGGCCTTTGCCACCCATATTGACCGCACATTACCTCCGACTCTGACCCAAGGTGAAAGGATTTAATCTTGGCCAAATGTTAAAAGAGTTATTTTAAAAATATAGTAGTGTTCCATACTTCGTCCCTGAGATAAAATATCAGTGGTGTTCATCTTACTTAGCTTTTTAATTACAAACTTATTCAAACAGATGACAGAACTAAATACCAAACCTGGTAGGTCCTTTGCAGCCCCAAAGTACTTGTACCCTCGGTTTCCTGGGACCTCCTTGCCCTCGTGGTCCAACATACGGGGCCCTACCTTGGCGTAGTCGGGGCCGCCAAGCTCACGGATCTGTGCTTCCCAGTGACCCTTCTCTCTCAAGAGCTTGTTGATTTCATCATTTAAGTCACGAATACGAAACTCACCGAGACCAGCTGATGCAAAACAACAGTTACAAAGAACTTTCTCATGGATTCTTATAAAATAAAACATTTATCATATCGTAACTATAAGCAATTTAAAGTGGCTAAGAAATAAAATCATGACAAAAGTTAAAACCATTATGTGACTCTTTTTATAATTTTGAATTTTCCTCAATTAAGATAAATATAAGAAGCGGCAGCACAAATCATCTATCAGGTGAAGAAGCCATTTTGGAACTTTTTTTGGTCATCATAGCTCACTCACTACCTGTTTGTGTTATACAAATATGCACTAATTAATTTAATGTGTTAGAGATGAGAAAGGTTGAATCCAAAGTAAATATTCTTACATTTGCATTAGGGGAGAATGGAAAACAATTTTATAAAAATGTTACTCTTATGTATTCCCGACCAGGATTCAAAATTCTATCTCCGTCATCTTTAGTCCTGTCTATTGAGAGAGTTACACCTTAGAGCATTTAAACATCTAAGTGAAGTAAGATTAAATTCTTCAAAAAAAATTGATTTGCTACCAATAATTTAATTTTCCCACTTTTATATGGCATGACAGGAATTTATATTTGATAATTCAAATAATTTTATGATAAATGGTTATGCAATTTAAGGTGTCAGGCTCAAAGTAGATTGAATTTAAAGTAACAAGAAGGTAAAGATTTAAATATCTGAAGGGTGCACTTAAGAGTGATTTACGGGGAAGTGTGAAATGTGTAATACAAGCTGAATATAGAATAAACAACTAGTGCTAATTATTTGTTTTATGAGCTCTTGCAGAAGGTGTGTGAATTAAAACTATTATTTTTTCCTGGTTCAAGCCAAATGATGACGGCTGCAACCACAGCTGAAACGTTTAAAGTTCTTTAGCATGGCTAAACCCCCAAAACATTAGTTTTAATTTTAACCCTAATTATGTTAAAAATAAATTTAAAAAGTAGGGGACTAAAAGAATTAAACATGTTACAAACCATTTTGGATCTGTGCCACCTTTTTGGCAATCTCTCGTATGATTTGCATCCTCCACTTTTCCGCCTTTGGAAGTTCACGACACTCAGAAGCCAAGTAAGGTCTCCTCTCCCGCTCTTTACCCGTCTCACCAACTTGAGCTGCCCTCCAGCGGGCCAGCGTTGTCCTAACACACCATAAAGGAAATTTAAGACCAGTCTTTTTTAATTTATATTTTAACCAGGGGTGGTTGGGCAGCAAATATTTGTATCGGGCGGGCGTAACAAAATTAAACTCTGGTACAGGCAGATTCAGGCGGGCATTTGATTTTGCAAACAACTTTGTCACAAGCTTATTTAATTTCAAATTAAAAGTTAAAACAGTCACATTTGATTTAAAAAAAATTTAGAATGGTTAGTTTATGTTCAAGAATTTATAGTCAATACTAGAGCAGATTTCGCTTTACTTTGTTAAAGTTAAATTCCTAACAAATCTGGCTCTTAATAATAAATAAAAGAACTATAAAGAAAATTAATTTAAATTAAATTTTCACAAGCATAGGGCCTTAAAATCTCAATGAGGAAATGTTGAAATGTTATATTGTTGGCATTGACAGAGAAAATTAAATTGTAGGCATCTAGACTTGTAAACTGTGAGAAATGTTATCGTAGTTTTGTTAAAAGCAAACATAATAATTTATGAATTAATAAAAGATAATACTTACCTGTTTAATATTAGTTGAATTGAAATAATTCAAAATATGAATTAGAAGTTAGTGCTAATATGGTAGTATACACTTACCAAGTTATTGAGATACCCGATCAAAATATGGGCATAAAAAATACTCGCCTTTCATTCTGGAATTTTTAGATGCCCAATTTACTGTCCGAAATTTCAGGTACCCGACCACCCTTAATTTTAACACTACATATATATTAAGTCGTACATGAGGACAAACACAATTTTAAGACCCACTTTTTTTGAGTTTGAGGATATATAAAACATCAGGTTATACCATATTCCATTAGAGGCCTACTTTTTCATGACAGTACCGTATGTTTTCTTTAGGAGACAATAACAATAGGGTTGGTTTTCCTAGTGAAAGATATTAATTTAGCTTTATATTTACTAGAAGATATCAGACGCTTTAGTTCAGTCAGTACCTAGCATATCTGTCTACTGAGCTCTAAGAGACCCGGATTCGATTCCCAACATGGGTGAAAAATTTATTATTGGTGAAATGTGGGTTTCCTCTTTCACAGTGTTGAATTAACGGCTGGGGACTGGATGTTGTGTCTGTTCTAGTCTTAATTTAGATTATAAAAAATATGAAGCTACGACAGTCCTAGCCAGTCGGTAGTGGAAAGTGTAGCTTGAATAAAAAACTGACCCAGGTCACAGTCTAGAAACAGTAATGAATATTATGTAATCATTTTTTATTACTGGCAATTATAAAATGCGACATTTTAATCTAACATGTCGAAGTAAATCAATGATGTTAATAGCTGCTAGCCCATTATTTTGGAAGGAAACCAGTAGTTTAAAGTTTGTTAGCATTTAAGACTCTTCCTCTCCTATAATTAAAGAGGAAAGTAAGCACTGCCTATGAAAAAAGGGTTAAGGTGATATAATTAATAATATAGTTAATAGACTTAGTCTCCTTATAATAAAATGAATCAAAGAAAATATTTTATATAGCCTAGTTACAGTTGTGAAGGAATATGAATCAATTACGTGAGATATTCCCAAAGCCAATTCCAAATGTTTAATGGAAGCAAATCTTATAATAACTTTAAATAAATTATGATTTACAATTTAATGTTTTACTGTAAATATATTTAACAGATATCACCTTGAGATGATAAATCAAGCTTTTGTTATGTACCACATGTAAATTACCTGCCGAGATTAAATTTATGTAGATTATTGACAGGAAACATTAGCAGTCTAAGTTCAGTGACTGAATGGACCTGTCATAAGACAGAACACCTAGTAATAATATTGATGCATGAACATTAATTATACTGGTATAGTGAATCACAGCACATAATGACAAAGACTATATATTTTATTATGGTAGGCGTTGTATTTTAAGTTAGTCAACCTTTGTAGCCTATTAGTACGGTAGGAGTACACTACTCAAACTGAAGGTTGGATGGATCCTCAACAGTTACACCATCAGCTGTAAAATCCAGAAAATGTTTTGGAGTAAAGTTGAAGGTTTGTGCATCCCTAAAAATCACTGCTTAGGATGGTACAAATGGAACAGGCGAATACTAGTAGCCTACCTCTAAGTTATCCTTAAATTAAACTGTATGTAGTGTATTGAAATATATGTTATATAAAAGATGAAATAAATCTCGTCTATAATAGCCCAACACGATAAACTATGAGCTACCATTATTTAATGCATTATAGTGCCAAAGTGCTGCCTATCAGCTTCTTAAACCAGGTATATCCTAATTAATTTTTGGACAAACATAACATAAGCCTCAATACTGTAATAAAATTATATATTAAGTTACTAAAATGATTGTATTATATTCTAATTTAAAACTGCTCATGATTCTACTTGTGTGGGTTAACCAATAACACAAGTAGACCAAGGAAATATTTTGGGCTATTCATTGATAAACATCTCTCCTGAGAAGAGCGTAGACAAACGTATTGAAGAAAACAGCACTGATCACCGGCATTTTGAGGCATGTTCAGCCTGATTAATTCGTTAGAATTATTCATTTTTCGTGAATACACAGTCATTTCCTTTGTCACAACAGATTTAACTGTTAGCTGTTGAGTCACTTACATGGCTTTTTCTGCATTTCTTGCCTGAAACAAAAAAGACACAAGAAATATTAACACAAAAGACTACACACATTTAAGAAAGAACATTTTAACACAAGACGCTATTTATAAATAAGGCCTAAATAGAAAAATGACTACTGTAGGCCTAGTAGATTTCATAGTTGAAACCAGACCACCATGACATAATTTAGGTCTATCGATAGGCCTAAGTATACAATATGGATCACTTGTAATCAAATAATTGTAATTAAATATCCAAAATAGAAGTACATGTCAGGCCTAATGCTAGGTCTAGTTATTATGCTTTATGTGGATGAGTGAGAAATCTCTATTTCCAGCTTTCAAGGCCATGTTGAAATAGATGAGAAGTATAATTAGGTGAATGAGTCTTTGCATATTTAGATTTTAAAGTTTTTTTGGTGTCAATAGCGTCTTAATGGTCCGATTCTCTGTGTTTTCTTTCAAAAAATATGGAAAATACTACATCAGTATCACATCTTCTGAAACACAAAAAAAACCCATAAAACTGTTGTTTTTCTAAATGAAAAAATAAATGTTTTATAATATCCTTAACAACAGCTAAATTCTATATAAAAAAGTAAAACCGTATAAAACAAAATATTGATTACAACAGAGCAAGCATGATGGGAAAGTGAAGTAAAGCCTCTGGGAAAAAAAAAATTGATGACATGGAAATGAAACCACTAAATTATTTATATTTGTTTTTATGACCTCATAACAACCATGCTCAACCTAACCTTTCTTTATTATGACAATATATCTACAGAGCTTTACCTAACTTTTCATGTGTTAACAGGCCTAAATTATACTCTAAATTATATATAAAATAAAGGATTTGATTTAATAATAAATGTTGTTGGTAAAAATGATTCAGTTACTATGTTATAATGCTAAGATTCGTGGGGAGATGTCATAGTGCGCAGGATAGCAGAAACATGAGTGTAAAGTAACATTTCAGCATCAATATATATACTTTACGTAAATATGTATTTATCATGAATGCAAAAATGTTAAACTCTTTGTGTCATATGTTGGACTCTTGTAAGTGCATCTAATTCAATAAAAAAAATCCAGACTATGCACAATGGAAGTGTAAAGCAGCCAAATGTGGGACTTTCAATGCAATCAAGACAAGTTTTTTAAAATTCACTTCATGTTTTTTATCTGCAAAAAATGTATGGCAAATATCAATAATTTTTTAGTTACAAAAAAAAAGAAGCTGAAAATGGGAAGAATGATGGGTAAGCCTTCCATCCCAATTAATCTTTGTATTTATATGGCTGACGTTTCTCTGTTCATCATAACTTATTAATTATAAGTGTTGGGTAAAGAATATTTAAAAAAAAAGTGGGAATGTTCTTGACCCCCTCGGTATTGAACATAACAATAGGCACTATAAAAAAAAGTGTCTAAGCATACTTTGCACACTTGATTATAAGTTGTGGCTATAATACTTGTTTTAGCACGGACCCGTGAATGCTCATGGTCAAAAGTTGTATAGCTTTATCACATCATGGTAAAAGTGGGGTTAGCTACTCAAATAAATGGAGAATAATTCTCATTATTACCATTTTAAATGTTTAATTCACGGCAAGAAGACACAAAATATTAAGTTACTTTAATATATAATTTAATATTCATAATATATTTCAATTTAATATAAATTTATTTCATTATTTGTTTTTAGTTCAGAATCAAAACACTAAACAAATATTACAGGACAGAAGTATTCAACACATAGCGGGCTGAAAAGTACGAGTATCAAGAACTCGAGACGATGTACATCCTGAACACTTTGGAGCCACCATTTAAAAACGAAAAGTTACCATATGAAACAAATATATACAAAGGTAAAAGTAGTGTTACAAAAGTAAAAGTGGTGATATGGGGG
>CABFVX010005874.1:0-10026 GCA_902151425.1 Timema shepardi
CAATCGTTAAAATAGTTTAGTCTCTAGTCCAAGGTAAGATAGACAGACGTCATGAAACGTTGAAATTCATCAAAAACTCGAGCTAGATTTTTTTTTCTGCTGATCACAACACTTTATCTACCTTTTAGATAGTGAGAAAGTAAAAATTAAATTAGTATTAAGAAGAAAGGGCAGCAGAATTATTTTTATAAAATCGTAAAAATCACTTCCTCCCCACCTCCCAAAATTCACTCTTCATGGATTCTAATCTCACCCTGACCGTCAATGGTAACTGTGTGAAACAATTTTCTACTTTCTAGACGGTTGAGATTAAAACATGAAGTATGATCATGCTACTATTAATCTAATACCATGAACAAAATGAAATCATAGTAAAATCAAACCATCAGGAGTTTGTTTCTCGAAAGAATCTATTAGTCTATAGCTAAACGATAGGATAGACAATCTTATTGGTGGTAGCTAGGGTTAAAGGTCAGGCTCAACTAGTTTGGTTTGCCTCTAAAGGTGGTTCGAGTCCTATTTGGTTGTCTTGAGAATTTTATTTCCTTAATTGTTTTCACGCTACCTCCACACAATTGAAGACACATTTCCACTGAAATCTACCTTCCTAATACTTAACTCATTATTGTACTAAGAGGTGGATGTGATGAAATATAATATAATTATGACGATGAGAACTAAAAACTATTCTAAAAATAATATTCATTTTAGAAGTTCTGACGTTGTCAAGGATATTAAACTTTAATCCATACCCATAACGGAAATACGACATTTATTGAATTCCTTATCATTTGTGTTGAACGAGGATATCGCGAGAATGAAGGTAGTTTGGAACGTACCATTGGAATCTTGGAGGTGTCAGTGAGGAGAAGGAGGATATGAAAAGAGCAGAGAGGGAAATGAGGTAAAAGTGCGGGGGGAGCGGTGGTGAAAGGGGAAGTCAAGAATTGCGCATAATAGAAACCATTGCGAGAATACAAAGTGATGTAATATCTAGCCGAAGCTAGGATATTTTAATGTTACGGCAGCCATAAAAGGGAAATTATATTCTTGTAGGATAATATTTTTACAGATAAATAGTAAGAGAGATAAAACATGAGATATTTAAAAGAGATATTATAAGAAGCACTATCTTAACAGATGTTT
Organism: Timema shepardi; assembly: GCA_902151425.1. NCBI lineage: Eukaryota > Metazoa > Arthropoda > Insecta > Phasmatodea > Timematidae > Timema > Timema shepardi. The sequence continues at coordinate 1,147 of CABFVX010005874.1, forward strand.
AGATAACACTTCAATCTATCTTCTATATTAATAAAACTAAGAGTTTGTCTGTCATGAGCATTGAGATATATCTACCACATGCTGAGGTATGAAATTTAAGTATTCTTGGCTCCTGTGAAAAAACATATGCAATTCAAAGCTTTTGTTTTCAAAATTTGAATATATATTTTTTAATTAATTAAAGACCATCCGGGCAACGCCGGGTACTTCTGCTAGCTATTAATATGTTACTAAGAAGTATGTACAGTTATTTTTATTAGTCTGTTTTATTGAAATATTTGTTACTACACTAGTAAAAATCAAGTCATCCTCGGTGATCTTGGGGTAAAGTACTTGCCTTAGAACTCGATGTTCCTGGGTTCAAACATAGATGGGGTCGACGGGTTTTTCTCGAGTGATAAAAATATGTAGCACAGCTTTCTTCGGAGGGGAGGTAAAGCCGTCTTTCCCATGTCAATTGTGGCGTGTAAAAGAACCCTGGAAGTTATGTGAAAATACCTTTCCCAGCTACACATTAATAGTACTAAACATTAAACATTGTTTTGTAATCTTATTAGTTTAAATTTGTTTTCTATAAATCAACATAAAAGAATTAGACGAGTTATTTGCATACATGAAAATTCTCATAATTTAATAACAATTAACTAAATACATGGAAGTACTGTACAATGAATTGTATCTTTGGCTTTTTATTTAAGCTTTAATTAATTGTCAATATTAAAATTTAATGCCACATATTGTAAGAAAAAATACTTTGCTCAAAATGCCTTAAAGTTCATAAATTCATATTCTTGAAGGTTGTAATGATCCTTTTTTATTTCATTGCTTTCTGGAGTATTTAAATTTAGACTGTGTTGATTTTATTAGTCTGTGACTGTAATATTGTTGATTTTTACTTCCATTCACGTGCAGCAGGTGACTGGTCAAGAACATTCATTTAGCTTGTTTCCAGCCCTCGCAATAACTCAAGGTCAAACCTCGCAGTGTAGGTGCGAGAGAGAGAGAGAGAGAGAGAGACCAATAATACTTCCCTTGTAAGCTTTAGTGTTTGTTTTTTTCTAAAAGTAGTCTTGCTTGTGTTTGCAAGAGCTCAGTAGCTCTCAGTGACAAATTGAAATTAAATCCAGTTATTTGGTGTTGTTTTCTTCTTTTATGGTACTTAGGTTGTTGACTGTCAATTCGGGCTAAGATGTGTGAAGAAACGCGTGTGCCAATGTGGCAATTTCTTTATTATATATAATATGAATACCTATTCGAACTGAAGTGAATAGAACCTTCAAATAAATACTCTTTTTACAATTAAATAAAATGAGATCTGTAATTACTAAATAAAATAATATGAAAATAACATCTATAAAAGTGTTTAACATATAAAATGTTTAAATCCCAAATCACAGGTTTGTGCTATGAATACCGCATTGTGACAAGGTTGGTTGACTCCCTAAACTAGAATGTAACATACGGCCTAAAAATTATTACAGAATATCACTGGAAACAACTTTTATTATTTAACTTTTTATTTAATTTTATCAATCCCGACATCTATAGAGTAGCTCGGAATTAAGTCTACTTTCATATTTTGTCTTCATCATCAATTATACAATATACAATTTTTAAATAAAAATTAAATGATGACATTTGCAGCTAATCTAACTGTCCTTCTAATATTACTATATAGTTTTTGTCCTACTATTTGGTCCTCTAGACTTAATCGTCCCGAGAGTCAGTGAAAGATCCAGTAGTGGCAAGTATCCCCCTATCCATCACCTGGGAAGACACCCTTTCGGAAACAACATATAACATTTTTATTTAATAAATAGTGACTTAATTACTTTGGGGTATAGGGACTCATAAACCCATTTCTACTCTTACAAAAGTACGCAACCTATCTCTATCTTGAGCTAGTTCTATCTGTCCAGTCATTATACCCTGTACCTATATTGAGCTAGTTCTATCTGTCCACCTCATTACATCTTATCCCTGTCTTGAGCTAGTTCTATCTGTCCACCTCATTACATCCTATTCCTTGATGAGAAGGTGTACCAATTTTCAGTTTCAAATTCATTTAGGTGAATTTAATTTAATTAGTGTGTAAGATACCTCTGAAATGAAAGGTCACATAGCAAAGAAGAGTGGTAATGGCAGTTGAGCGTTTCAAGTATTTTAAATATAACTTAACTTAATCTAACCGGAACTGATCTAACCTAGCCTAACTTAACTTTATCCAATCTAACTCACTATTTAACTTAAACTAACTGGAATTTTGACGTTCTTACAACTATATACTAGCCAGTAATGAACCTTGCTTGCATACATTAACTCTTTTTTGGCTAAATAGATAAAAGTAATACCATTTATTGCATCGTAATTATTTCGAAGTCATTAGTAATCCTTTTTCTGGTAGGGTGGTATGAAATTGTCTTGAAAAATCGTGTGGTACAAAATGAATCTGGTATCATTGGTCGAGACACAGGTAAAATTAGATAACCTATAATCATTTATGAACACTATTCTTTTTATACTCCAATAATTTGATTTTATCTCATGTATAGTACAATAGCTCGTTATTTAGAATTAGTTTGTTTTTTAAGCCAAACCTTCTCATTGGTTGTATTAATGTGTTCGAAATGATCGTTGCAAATATAGATTTGATATGTATATTTCATGAAGGTCTTGTTTTGACTGTATCGTTTGTATAGACAACATTGACTATTAGAAAATAATATGCCAGTTGAAACAGAAGGTCAGATAATCCTAACTAATGACATAACCAGATAAAGCGGAAGCCAGCAGCTTTAACTGTTCGATGCTCGATATTTATTCTAAGATAAACCACCAAACCCCAACATATGTTAAGGTTCCTGCCAGGATGTTATAGACTCAAAAAAATTCTTATTCATCCTTTCTGTCCAATGACGTTAAACCATTTCGGTGGTTTAATACTCTAACGCCATGGTAGGTAACCCTGTCGCCAATCGCACCAAGGGGCAAATTAGTCATAAAAATGTGGCAAATTAGAGTTTGCCAGCTCTCACAGAAAAATAAAGAAAATCCTGTTGATGTATGCTGGTTGTAATATACTTTGATATTTCCTGCATATCACTGGAAGCATTCCACACGTTCTTTGAGTTCAGATATTCAGCCAATGTTTCTGTTGTTTCTGCAACTTTGCACACAAAAGGGTTGTCAAATTTAGCATCTGACGTTGTTCTGAGTGCTCGAAATGGTCTCTAGTGACATTAACAATATGATAGTGCACCAATCATTGAGAAATAGGTTCATAGGAGTATTAGTATTTTATTATTAGTCTTTAAAAATAACAATATTTCATTTTAATTAGTTTAAACACATTCCGTTTGAGGATGAACAATGTAAACACGATAATCCAACACCTTAGGTCAGTCGGTAGCGATCATACTGATCCAAGGGTATCAGGTTCGATTCCCGGCATTGCCGATAAATTTATCATCGGTTAAATATGGGTTTACTTTTTAACAGTGATGAATTAATGGCCGGGGACTGGAAGTTGTGCCTGTCCTAGTTTTAAATGAGCTTGAAAGGCATATGAAGCTACGACAGGCCTAGCCAGCCGGTAATGGAAAATAAGACTTGAAAAAAATAAACTGACCAGGGCCACGGGATGGAAACAGTGATGGATGTAAAAAAATAAACGATAAAAATTAATAATTGGCGGAATATGTAAAATGTCCACACCAAACACCTCAAAAGGCTGCATGTATCCCCAAGGTTGTGGATTCCCCGTCCCTGGTCTAAGGCATCACTCTAGCAATATACTATACTGGCAATGATGGGGAGCTAGGGGTTCGAATCCCTTGGGTGTGGGGCCTTCTTAGATACTAAAGTTTTATTTTTTCTTTACCTCCACGCAAATGCGAATATACTTCCTATAAATTGAACCTTTCTAATTTCTAACAAGTTTGTGTATTCAGTACAAACGCGTATAGCCCAAAAAAATAGTAACACGTGGTGACTAAAATACTAATACTTTAGTTTACATTTAGGATCAATATGTGTTCTTCTATTTTTAAATATTAGCCCATCAATAAAATCTTGAATATATAAATTGTAGTATCTTCAATGAGAAAATCCATACAAATAACACCTGTACCAGGATTTGAACCCTGTCATTGCACAACAACTCAATCAGAATGTGATCTGAATGTACTGTACGTATTCATGTCCTTGAATGAGCTTTACAACCTCCGGGACCAGACCTTGCATTAGGTAATATTACACAGGTGTAATAATCATGTAGTAATAATTGCCTTAATAAATTCATTCGTAGAACTGGCATATAATAATAATAACAACAATCATAGATATATTTGTTATTACGTCATTCATAGCTTGTTTATCAACACATTTATGACAATAAGTACAAACCACTCTTTCAAAACACATTATATATGCAATAATATATAACAGGTTCCTGGTTTAAAAGTTTTAACACAACAAATTGCTTGAATTGGTGAAAATTAAAAACTTTAAAACATGGTAGATATTTAGGCTAAATACCAATTTCCTTCATAAGTAATTTAACAATAATTCTAATAAAATTATTGGTTTAGACGAAAAATTTAAAAACTCCATAAGAACTGTCACTCGACCTTACTTACTACAAACTGTGTAATTCTGACTATAAAGTAAGTCGACTAAAAGCAATTTATCTTCTGTTTACGACAAATATTGTACACTAAAGGCAAGATTTTTTTTTAAATTGACATGTGTTGGTTATATAATCGTGAGTATGCGACCCGATTTAATTATAAATGTCCCCATATCTTCCACCTGGTTAAAATATATCATTCGATAAACTTTCGGAGTAAATAAATCCATTGTTTGAATATAAAACCACGACAAGGCACAATGTACTAGGCAGCAATTATTTATTTATTTAGCGCCAAGTCTTACAACCGCTTCAGGTTATACGCCTATGAACTAATTACACCGATGGTTTTAGGGATTATGAATGTTAATTGATAAAATTGTACCCGCATTTGTGTGGAGGAAGAGTGGAAAACCATTTTGGGGAAATCACTCTCAGTACACCCGACCTATATTCGAACCTCGATCTCCTCATCATTGGCAGTTTAGTCTACTTCGAGAGTAGCGCGTTATACCTTGCAACCACCGAAGAAGGTTGGAGCACAATTGAACCTAGTATTATTAGTGCATCTTAATGTTAGTTGAATTGAATTAGATTTTTGAAATTTTAATTTAAATATACAGTTTAGGGCTTACGGTTTTGTCCCAAATTTATAACTATTAGATGTTTCATTTGACTAATTAAAAGCCTAATTTTTCCTTGGGAGAAAATATTTAAGGATATTTTATTGAAAGTCAATTTTTTAATTTTTATTATCTATTTAAAATATTATCAAATTTGCATGAGTGTTTTATTTAATTCTTTTTTGGTGGAAAATAGGGGTCTTTATAATCATAAAAAAGAATAGATACTTGTCTATGGAATAATTATGAATATTTTTTTAAACTCTACCAAGAATGACAGCCATTAGACCAGCAGGAAATGTCCAAACATGCTAAAGGCCGAGTTAAAGATTGGTTTAAAAAATACAATATTCAGAATGTGGCCCACAAGCAGGACTTGAAGCTCCAGGCTGACCGACCACGACGCTGCACTGGTTTCCCCTACACTACGACCAACTTTGGGAAACCAATTTCTGGAGAGTTGGTGGTTCCTCCCCCTTCTACACAACCCACCTTACAGTTGGTCAACCACTGAAGTGTAAAGGATGGATGTGGTTCCAGGGGGGTGGCAGCCCTGCGAGATGAATTTTCCAGATAACTTAACACAGCTCACAGGGTTCACTGCTGTCGGATTTGATATCTCAGTAGAACGAAACTCATACATGTAGATTTTAATAGCCTCGGTTTTTGTACAAGGGGATGGATACTTTTCGATCCCTGCTTCTCACTTGGTGGGGTGGTTACAACATTCAATTCTTCATCTGTATCCGTCCCCGTGGTTAAGTGGTCAGTGCACCTGGATACGATTCTAGGGGTCCTGAGTTCAATTCCTGGCTGGCACCTTGAGTAATTTTTTTCTTAGGGGGAGTTTTCTCAACGGACATCAGGGTTTGGTTAGGTAGGATTAAGACTCCCCACGGACCCAAACCAACATAATCGCTATCATCCCATCATCTCATTGAGGGTACGACGTGTAGAACACCTCCTATGGTGTACCCTGGGCAACGTTCTGTGCCACCACAGCTGCTAATAGAGTAATAATCTACATACAGGTGACTGAAATGAATATCATATCCCTCCAATAAGTAATTCCACACACAAAATAAATCTTAATATTTTCCAATGAAACACGATTAATCGTGCCTTCTTTAATTTAGATGGTTTCGTTCGATTTTTAGAGTATATAAGCTTGTTACACCTTTAACGTTTTATACTTCCTTGATTTTGTCAAGTTTTCCGACAAAAAAAGTAACTTTTTTTCATTATTTCATGCACTCTTTGTTTAACTTTAAGGTAATGAGGTTACATTGCATCGCTTCACCATTTCTCAACTTATAATTAGGGTCATAGTGTAATACGTCAAGGTAAGACTGCTATCTTTCAGGATGATTAAAATATACACTTTGCTTGGACTGAAAGGTTAGCAGTCCTACCTTGCTCATAAGCTACGCCATAGTGAACTATGCAAGGTAAACTTTGGTAAACGAAGTGTACAATGCTATCAATAAAAAAACTATTTTCACTATTTACGATTAAATTCTTGACACATATCTTATCAAATGCAAACATTTTGATGCTCTTTATGAAATATTATAAGCTGGAAGTAAAACGAATAATATCGTTCATATATGTTTGTATTCTAAGAATTAATTGGGATAGTATCTGAAATTTCCAATGCATTTAATAATTTCTCCCCAGTTCTCCCTAACTTTCCTTACCATACCCAGTTTCCCGACATTTCAAGCCTGCCTTTAGTTGCACATCGAGGAGACGGGAGTAATAGAATCAGGCTGTACCTTACACATACTGTCATGAGGTCGTTCGATCTTTCTATTTATTTCAATCGAAATGGGATGGGAAATCCAGCATCAACGTTTGACGAGTCTTACCCTACACCGATTTCTGTCAAGTCCAGGAAATTACTTTTTTAAGAGAACCTAGGGTTTTATTTAGTCTTGGTTTATAGGTTCTTTGTAATAGTTTACAAAAGAGTAAACATATCTTACGTAACATGTTACAATCTAAAAAATAAATACATATTTAATTTGATTTATGATCCAACACAGAACGTAAATTATAATGTTTAGTTCTCGTTAATTGATCATTATTTGCAGTGTTAAGAGTCTTATCTACCACTAATTTTAAGTTGAATTTACACTAATATAAGGACACAGGATGATGCATGTATACTTCAAGGAAATTACACTAAGATTCTTCTGGATAGATGATGCGAAAACTCCACAGATAATGACAATGTGGAAAACGCCTCCTCCAAGAATACATACAGCCATGATTCAAACCGAGTCCCAGCCTTCCAGCGACGCCAGTATAACACTTTAAATCTTGCACGATGAGGCTCAACACAGAACAGAGGAGGTATGCATCTTCGGAGAAAATAAGACACAAAGACAATTGTGTAATAAACACACGAAGCAGACTATCAACTGTCCTACCGGCGTAGGTAGTGTTATTGAACAGTTTCTGGCCCCTGTTTGCCACGTGTTGACCGACTGCTGTGTGTGTTTACCACACAACGGCTATGAAGGTAGGATTCCCTCGGCGCAGCTCGCGTCTCGCGTCTGCGACCGCAGACGTGGGGTGGTGAGTCGCAGACGCGGGATACACCGTTTTCGTGGATGCGTCTCTTGGTCACCAGTCGTTGGTAATTTTATGTATAGTACACATCATTCCTCAGTTATCAGAGTTTTTCAATTGTGTTTTATTTAATATTCCGTGTTATTTTGTTGTTATAGTGTGGATAAAAAATACTAACTTGATCGACCAACAATTCCTGAGATCTCTTTCCATGTGTTGTCCTTCACATATTGACCCGGTACACTGGTGAAGATATGTAAACAATAGAGGGGTGCTTTATCACCTCTTCAATTAAATTTTCGTCCTCTTTTATGTAAAAATCCTGGACCATTTTCAAAACTAGTCTAATCAAACTCAAAACTAAATACTAATCTACTAAAACACACGCTTTCTCGGTGGTGCGCAATGTAGAGACGCTGAGCGTGAACTCTGGTCGCCAGTCGCAATCGTCTCGAAGGAACTCGCCACATAACAAACTATGGAAACCAGTTAGGTTGCTAGTCGCAGACGCAAGACGCAAGACGCGAGACGTGGCGAGGGAATCCTACCTAAACACTTGAGCGCAAGTCAAAAGTAGTAGCAATTGAACGCATGTACTGGGTTAAGAGGAATAGTTAGTCTATTCTTTTAAATGTTTCTATTTAAATGGGCCTTTCTGTCGAGTTAAGCTAAGCTAGGTTAGGATAGGTCAGGCTTAGTCAGGTTAGGCTAGGCTAAGCTAAACTAGGTTAGATTAGTTTATTTTAGTTCAGGTTAAGTCAAGCTAAGATAATTTGGTTGGTCCTTCGTAAAGCCCACAATGCTTGCCCTGTTTCTCTCTATCATTTCAAAACATTTAAAATAACCCAAAATATAGTGTACATACAATAAGTGAGATATTAGAGCGTAGTTATAATTCAAAGTCAAGGAACCCAAGTTAACTTAGTGACATAATTTGTGGGTTTACTGACTAAGGCCAAGCTGGTGAAAACAATATTCCTCAGTAGCGGATTTAGGTTTGAGGACGCTCTAGGCCCGAGACAATATGGCGCCCTTTTTTTTTTGTAACAGTATATA
>CABFVX010005874.1:18615-45838 GCA_902151425.1 Timema shepardi
CTCTAAAGTTATATCTTCTGATCTACTAAAGTTACCTATCGTCTTACCTTCTAACACGTGGTTGGTCAAAAATATTGTCTTTTGATAATTACGGTATTAAATATCAAAGAAGAAGAATAATATTATTGTGTTTATGAACTAAATACTTTAACACTTCGCTTTTTCCGGTGGATGATACCTCATAAACTTACGTACTCCTACCACGTGGTGTACGCACACTAAAAATGTAAAGGAATACATCTATATCCTTACTTCTCATAAAAATAACAGTGGATATTAAATAAGTAAATTAATACAGATATATTATGATATAATATACTTATGAACAAGCTCACCCCAGCCAGATGTCTGCAGATATCATTCTTTTAAAACACGAAGTTGTCGATCATGGCCGGCTCGCGTGTGCCGTGGCTAGCTCAGCTGGTGAAAAAGAACTAAAGGTGGGGGATCGACTCCAAGACCTTTTGCGCACACAGTGATACTGGTGGTCATTTGAAGAACTTGTGATTTGATTCATTTGTTTCCCTTTTCTCCCCACCTTTATCCTCCTTTGTTTCTGCCTGTTTTTACATAATTTATTCCCCACTTCTTCTTCTTCTTGTCTTAGCCAGGTTGAGTATATATATATATAGGCCGGCCAGAGATTTAAAATCAGAGAAAAGTTCCACAGCGAGTTGAGACAACCAAGAATATTCGCCCGGCGCCTACACGAAGGATCATGGAGACTGCGGCGTCAGATTCACTATTTTCAGCCGTGACAACAGGATAATGTATCACCCGACCCTGTTCGCCGTGAACATAGACGACGGATTCTGCGGTATTAGTATCCAGTCATCGCCGCCAAGTCTCTATTACTTGGACTCTAGTAAAGTAGTTTAATATTTTATAGTTTTATTATTTAGAGTGAAGCCAAATTTTGTTTTGGGAATATTTCGATTAGAATGGGTTTTTTTTTGTTTAACTAATAGGTATCTCAAACTTCAGCATAGAAGTTTTGCTAAGTTAAGTTGTGTGTCATTTGGCACGTTTCTTACATAAAAGCCTCTGGCTTAGTAAGTTAGACGACTTAGTCTAAGTCGCAAGTCAATACGACTTTGTACCGGATTAATTATGACGTCCTAAACGTCATGAACATTAGTATTTTTATTGGGGGCTACCACCAGGATGTCTGTTTCTTTTGCCCTTTTTGGCTCAGTTAAAAGTGATACAGATCTTCTAGCAGAGTACTAGATTAATGGCGCAACCCAAAGAAATGACCCTAGCTTCATTGTGGGGTCCGCGCAAATTATTCTATTTTTATATTTGCCTGTGACTAGGCTTTTGATTTAGTATTGGTATTAATAGTTATCAACGTACTATATTATGCTCTGGCAGTACCATAGGGGAATAAGACCAGCAGTAGTACTTTTGTGACACCTGTTTCATAGCCTTCAATCAGCTGGATTTATCATCTGAGGATCCATCAAGTTTTATGGATACCTGTTAATATTAAACTCTACTGAGTGAGACTGTGTAAATGTTATATTCTTAATTTGCTCTTTGCTAATTGTTCAATCATGAGAAACTTGTATTTATGACAATTTGTCTAATTGTTTTCTATAACAAATCTATTTTGTTAAAGTGACTCTGTTTTTTCTATATATTGTATGTACCCTGTAGGGAAGATGGGTACAGTAGAAAGGTACAGTCACTTTACCGTAACAATTAATTACCTACCCTAAAGAAAATTAAAGCTTTGATTGATATTGATAGTGACCTTCCTAATTTTCTGATTAAGAACAAGTAAGAATGTAATTTATAGCATTTATTATAAAATACATGTTGTAATAATTTGTTTGTATATTAATTATGAGGAAAAAAGCTTCATCCATAAAATAGTTGTAAGCATAATTACGTGGGGAATAGAAAAGTTAATAAACTTCAATCTTGAAAAAAATACGATTATGGAAAAAGTAAATGTTTCTAGAAAAGGTGGTACACAATTAGGAAATGATTTTGCCTGTCAATTGAACCCCCCGACACCTCCATGCCGCATTGTTTACAATGAGGGATTTCCAAGTAAACCCTCCCCCCTCACTTCCCAACAAACGAAAGCTAGAAGGTTTGGCAACCTCTAACAGAGAGAGAGTGAAGATAAATCTTTTCTCAGTAAGACCTGCAGTTCCCTCAGCTATGAAATTAGGTGTAACACAATATGTTATATTTATGATCAACAAAGATTATCTTTAACCTATTTATATTGTTTTAACAACAAAATATTAATTTAGAATAAAATATACCTTGTTTACTTTAAGAAACATCAACTTTACTAAACAGCCAAAAACTACTTCCTATCCAGAACATTCCAGTCAGTATTCAACTCCCTAGTGTGACTTACTTTGACCCGGTAAACCGGGACTCGAGTTGGAATCCCACCCGAAAACACTGGATCTGTTTTTCCAACTAAAGTGGTTTACATACCATTTCCAGGAATATTCTGAAATTTTTTCTCCTACCTACCCTTCTCATTAGCAGACCCCTTAACAAAGCCCTTAATAAACTTTGTGGTAAAAGGCTCAATGAAAAATAAAACAATCCAAATTTTTTATACTTTTAAAACTCTCTCCTGGAATGTATTTATATAATTAACCGTAATGTTGTCTTTATTAACAAAATAATATCATAAAGTTATCATACAAACCAACATAATCAAAGACTATAGAAATAGCGTAACACTCAATATCATGACGTCAATCTAATACTGCGAAAGGGATAAGTCAATTTAATCACTTAAAATGTGATAAATATTTATTATTAAACTATCCAATTTTATAGGTCTTACGTCCTTTTTGTAGAAGCTTTCGATATTTCCCATATGAACCTGGATAAGTATCTCTGAAAAAGGGACAAGGGTTTGTTTTATTAACCTAATAATATATTTTTAAAAAAATTTAATGCGCTTAATTTCCTCCCCCGCCTTTATTGTGTACTGAGCACAGTTTTAATTTTAGTGAAAGCAGATTAAAATTAAGATATAGCTGGCAAAGTTTTTTTTATACTTTTGAAGCTAATTTGTTTTTGCTAAATATTTTATTTAAGGCAGTAATTCTCAACCTGGAGGGCACAACGTGGGGCCATTCCAAGGGGGGGGGGGCTGGAACAGTTCAGAAATAACGTTAAAAATCATATAAGAATTGAAAATCTTTTTAATTCAAATCAATTTTCCAAAGTAGTTAACCTTGGGGTGTTGACCACACTGCCTAAGAGCTTTAATAAATTTGGAAACCAGCCAAAATCATCCATGCATGTGTTTATTTTCAAGCTCGCATGCCTTGGATTCACCATTCCTCCCTCTAATATTGAGGTTCTCAAACTTTTTAGACCTAAGGAATCTTCCAACCAGAAAAAAAGAATTACTTGAGCCCTAATAGCATATTTTACACCACTATTATGAACATTCAATGTCGAGGATTAACGTTAGCAAGTAGAAAAGTAGAAAACGGAAACGGAAAATCCTACACATGTTCTGGCTGCACCTTTGGAAAAAGTCCTTTACTCTGATTAGAAAAATGGTCAATTCTATTACTGATGCTATTTTATAGTGTGAAAAAAAATATTATTATAAAATGCCCTCAATGGAGCCTGAGATAACTGGCCTAGCCCAAAATCTCCACGCAACATAGTTTGAAAAACTCTGCCCTAAGCTAGCATTGTAGCCACGTACAAAACCACCTAATCTACAACTCTTGACTTTCATAAAACTACAAAGCGTTGTCTACTTGAGGTGAATAGTGATTTTCGGTTTTCTCTGTCAAACATCAAACACAAAATTCAATAACTGATGAAAACAAAATCTTAACAACAATTTAGATTATTTTCGGTCATTTTTTATACCATTATCCTTCCAGTGTTACATTGATTTTTGTATAAATAAGTTACTATAAAACATTAAACATTTTTAAATAAATATATCAAAAAATTGGGTAAGGCTGGGCCATGCCGTCAGCTGAAAAAGGTTGGGAGCTACTTATTTTGAGATATTTAACGTGGAAAACTTAAACCCCTAATTACATCACCACATGGCTTGTAAACTAGCTTAAATATTGAACAAACACAACATTCAGTCTTGGTAGTTAAATTCATCACTGTAAAAGGATACACCCACATTTCACCAATGATTTATTTTTCGGCCATGCCGGGAATCAATCCCAGGACTCTTAGTGCTTTAGGAAGACACTCTACCAACTGATCTTAGGTATTCGATTTGAAGAAAAACTGTGTGGGGACTCATGGAGTAGCACCGGATTGGGGTTGGAAGCTCATGAGCTTGAGATGTGCTCATCCTTGGGATGACTGCCCTAACTTGGACCGGACTAAAGAATGTCTGCCTTTGCTTGTGGGATGCGCCTTATCAAGTAATTCGGGCAGAGTTCCTTTGTCTGTGGGATGTTCCATGTCCAGTGATCCTGGCAAAGTTCCTTTGTCTGCAGGATGTTCCATGTCCAGTGATCCTGACAGAGTTCCTTTGTCTGCAGGATGTTCCATGTCCAGTGATCCTGCCAGAGTGCCTTTGTCTGCGGGATGTTCCTCATCCAGTGATCCTGCCAGAGTGCCTTTGTCTGTGGGATGTTCCTCATCCAGTGATTCTGGCAGAGTGTCTTTGTCTGTGAGATGTTCCTTGTCCAGTGATCCTGCTAGAGTGCCTTTGTCTGTGGGATGTTCCTCATCCAGTGATTCTGGCAGAGTGTCTTTGTTTGTGAGATGTTCCTTGTCCAGTGATCCTACTAGAGTGCCTTTGTCTGTGGGATGTTCCTCATCCAGTGATTCTGGCAGAGTGCCTTTGTCTGCGGGATGTTCCTCATCCAGTGATCCTGCTAGAGTGCCTTTGTCTGCCGGATGTTCCTTGTCCAGTGATTCTGCCAGAGTGCCTTTGTCTGCGGGATGTTCCTCATCCAGTGATGCTGGCAGAGTGCCTTTGTCTGTGAGATGTTCCTTGTCCAGTGATCCTGCCAGAGTGCCTTTGTCTGCGGGATGTTCCTCATCCAGTGATTCTGGCATAGTGCCTTTGTCTGTGAGATGTTCCTCATCCAATGATGCTGGCAGAGTGCCTTTGTCTGTGAGATGTTCCTTGTACAGTGATCCTGCCAGAGTGCATTTGTCTGCGGGATGTTCCTCATCCAGGGATTCTGGCAGAGTGCCTTTGTCTGTGAGAGGTTACTTGTCCAGTGATCCTGCCAGAGTGCCTTTGTCTGCGGGATGTTCCTCATCCAGTGATTCTGGCAGAGTGCCTTTGTCTGCGGGATGTTCCTCATCCAGTGATCCTGTTAGAGTGCCTTTGTCTGCGGGATGTCCCTTGTCCAGTGATCCTGCCAGAGTGCCTTTGTCTGCGGGATGTTCCTCATCCAGTGATGCTGGCAGAGTGCCTTTGTCTGTGAGATGTTCCTTGTCCAGTGATCCTGCCAGAGTGCCTTTGTCTGCGGGATGTTCCTCATCCAGTGATGCTGGCAGAGTGTCTTTGTCTGCAGGACGTTCCTCGTCCAGTAATCCTGGCAGAGTTATTCTTCGTGGTGGCTCCCAGGAAACATCCAGAAAACTTTAGGGAACGAATCCCGATTGGGTCTAATGAGGGTAATTTTTCCTTAATAGTTTCCCACACTCCTTTCACTGAAATGCGGTTACACCTCCTATAAATGTGTCCTTCCTAATCAATAAAACCATAAGCGTAATTAGAACATAAACGTATAACCCAAACGGGTAGTAAGATATGGTGTTGAAATGAGGGTAGATTCCCTCTAAAATTCTTCCCCTCTTATTCCTACCCCATTAGAGTAAATATCTTAAATGCGTATAGCATGTACAGGTAGAAAGACACAGTGGTAAAAATAATATACACTTTGATTAAGATAAGAAAGAGTCCATTCATCTATATTCCCAATAACTAGACGGTTAATCGAACGACCTTTGATAGTGTTGAAACAATTATAACATGAGGTAAAAGACGTTTATATCGAAGTAGTAGAACGACACATACAATAAAAGTTGGTTGGTTGTTAAGCTAGAGAAGCATTCAAGTCCACACGTCTAGTAGCTACACAAAAGTATATAAATGAGCACCCTTACTAGTGAAGGATAAGGATTGCCACCATTATTTATGGAAGCTATTCTCTACCTTTTGCTCAGCGTTTTCTCGTGTTCGAAGTGTTTTAAGGGGCGCCTCACCCTCATTGGTGCTATAATAATGTTCTAACACCCAGCTACCACATCAACCCAATAATATAAAGTGTTTTTTAAATGCAACGAATACATGTTTAATCGAGTTGGTGATTAAGTGATATACTACGTAAGAATGATCCAATTATTTATATATTATCATTCCACATGATAACAGACCCCATTGTGTAATGGACCAGTGCACCTGACTATGAGTCTAGGGGTCCCGGGCTCGATTCTTGGCTGGCACCTTGGTTAAAGGTGAATGATCCCAACGGACACCAGGGTTTGGTTAGCTAGGTTTAAGGTTGGTTAAGATTCCCACCGGTTCCACAACTTCATAATAACTAACATCACATCATCTAATTACGGGTACGACGTGTAGACAACCTCCAAGGTGTACCCAGGGCAACGTTCTGGCGGCGAATAGTTTACATACAGGTGACCGAAATGGAGGTCATCTCCCTCCCGGTCATAATTATATGACAAACGATAAAAAAAAATCACGTGATCAATATCCAAACCACTCAATAAAATAAGAGTGTATTATATGTTTAAAATTTTACCATCACATGTCACAAACAGATTTAGTTACGTATATTATGTTAATTACGCCAATGGGATAGGTAATAGAAGGGTAGAATTGAGAATAAATATACACACATTTTCTCAAAAGAATAGTGGGAAACCATTTTGAGGAAAATACAGTCTCAGTAGATCCATCCAGGATTCTAACCTAAACCTCTCCATCACCGGCAAAACCACATTCAGTAGTTTCAACACTTAGACAACGTCCCTACATGTGCGGGTAGCTAATAATTTTTAAAATTAAAATCATGTCCTTTTTTTTATAATTAGATGAATTTATATTCTCTAATAAAAAATTTAGAATGTTCATATTTTATAGACCTCGTGACTATATTATTAATTTAACATCCTATCATTAGTTTTGATATAGTTTGTTTTTAAAACTCCTTCAGACTGTTTAATTTTATGTAATACAATTGTAATTAATCCTCTTTCCGGTTATTATATGACACGTTTTACTACCCGTTTGGGATATACATATATTTATACGAAAGGGTGGATTTTAGAATAATTATTACTTTTATTTCATAAAGGGAAACTGGGAAACAATCCTTTTCCTCCGAAAATAAAAGCGGAAGTCCTTAAGGGAGGTAAAAAGGCCACATAAAGATGGTTTAATAAAATTTATAGAAGGAAATAGTTCATCGTTGATATATTTAACAGTTTAAAATCACTCTTTCAGAATTTACTAAAAAAAAATTCACATACACAATTTTTTTGTTGTTTTGTTTTAACTTACTATATAGACGTTGTAATATCCATCGGTCTCCCCCAAAATATTATTAACCATAAAAAATATAAATAGAAATTGTATGACTAGCTAAAATTTTGGCACACGTTTTTAGACTTTTGGTCATTTTGGGAGTAGTTTCTCATCTCAGGACCCCTGGTTGGGTCATTCAATCTAAACAGATGTCCAGTTTGCATGGAGGCGGGTGGAGGGGGAGGGGGAGAAATGTCAAAATAGACAAAATCTTAAATTTGTATAAATAGAGACAAATATATCACAGCTCTTTATAATATAAAGAAAAATATTACAATAATTTGAATAGTTTTACCTGGTCTGAAAGACGTACAAGGCACCAGGTAAACGCAACAATATAATAATGCAGGCTACTTTAACAACAGCAAGGTACTCTGAGTTAGTAAGTTACTTAAACTCTACTATTCTCAGACAAAATCGGGCCCCTTGTCGAGAATATTTAGCGACCAGCTGATACTTTATTCATCGATGTAAGACGAATTATGTATTTTGCTTCCGTCACCAGATATCTTTCCGAACAACCGGTAATATTAAATTTATCAATTCAATTATGAAAGTGTATACAGATGTAGTATTAGCAAATTTACGAGTTACAGATAATAATTATTCTTTTACATCTTCTGATTTATAAGACAATGGTTTGTGGCTTTGTCGCTATCCTGGCCACCAGACCCGGATTAACACTTTTGGAGCCCCTGTACAAAGTATAGCTTAGGGCCCCTAGAAGTTAGTTCCCCAATGAGTGATTATGAATCTTACATACACAATGAATAGTTTTATTTAGAGACAAATATTTTTTGCAAAAGTTTAGCAATCATAGTGAGTACCGTTTGTGTTTTTTTACTAACATATTAAGTATTAATATTATAGTAGCTATTAAACCATACAATCTCTTATATACTGAGTGGATTATAGTATTGTAAATTAATAACTAATAATATATATTATTGTATTTTATGTAATCCACCAGCTGCAAATAAAATAGTAATATTATTAGTACAGTAAAAAGTATTTTAGTATTGAAAACATTTTTGCGTTCTTCTCACGTCAAATTTAGCTAACTCTTCAATATTAAAAATTGTATTATTTTACCTCAGAAATAAATAATTATTGTCAATAAAAATAAATCTTTATTTTTTTGTCAAAAGTTTACGGATTGTTGGAATCCGAGTAATGCCAGGTTACTAGAGTCCTTCGATTAGGGAATTTATATATTAGTTTGGGATACATATTACGAAAAAAAACCATAAAATAACCTATTGAAAGATAATATTATCACAAAATAAATAGGACAAGTCAAATTGATTTATTTGTCAGGTGGACGAGGGCCCTTAACCTCGGTGGCCCCTGTGCATGGCACACTTAGCACATGCCTTAATCCGAGCCTGCTTACCACCCAAATTTAACCACGGAAAAACCCTCAGAAGAGCATTACGAAGAAACACGCGTTGTGCTCCCAACAAAGGTGAATGAACGAACGGTATAGCAATAAAAAAAAAGCTCCAAGCGGCAACGGAAAACAACACGAAGCCCGTAATCAAATTAAACGTGAAATACCAATATGGAAGCCAAATACAGTGTTACAACGTAATACTTATTATGATCACGTAAAAAATATTAAGAAAATGTATACATACTTAAAAAGTGTTTGCCTTCTTGTAATAAAATGAAGCCCAGCAATGGTTTAGGTCCAAATTTTAATTAGATAATTATCTACTACAGTGAGAACGTGGCTTGCCATGAACTAAATTAAAAATAAAAATTAGGTACCTTTAGAAGTTATTTAAAGGGGTCCTCCCATATAAATTTTCGAGAATCGGATGTCATCAAAGATATTTTTAGAGTGATTCTCACGTTAATTTTTTCCGGCAATTAGATTCCTCTAAAAGCTATTTGAAATAGTCTTCTCTAGTGATTCTTCAAATAACTCATATTTTTATATGCTTGGACATTTTTGAAAATTAATGATAATAATCGACTTTAATGGTGAAGTTAACCACTTAACCAACACAACTAAACTTAAGTTTAACAGAGATATATACATAAAAACTCACAAATAATGAAATATAAAAACTAGAGATAAACTACGCATGGATTACATATTATGAGAACAAGTGATAAATATAATACAAATATAAATAAATCACGTGCGTGAGTGAGCGCAAACACACACACGCACACACACACACAAAACATTCATAAACACACGCAGATTATTTGCGAGTTTTCGCTTGAAACCAATCAATTCTGATTTCATGAACGAGAAGCTGAAACAGTGAAAGAATTTGAGTAATGATTGGAATATTGAAGAGGAATGAATGATGTTGAGTTTTCTTATGATCGAGTATTTACATTATTAGTAGAGTTGAGTGAGCGAATACGTAAAGAAAGGTAGTGTGGGGAGTTGGAAGTTAATAGTTTCTTTATGATGATCATCGAGTGTAGAGTTCGTCTTTCTTTAAGTCGTAGCCAAGTTAGTTTCTTATAGTATGGGGAAATGTGATCACGCGACTGGAGGTCAAATAAACAAATAACAGTAGCCCACCACATGTGTTTTGGAGTCTTTGTAGTCTTGCCGCAGTGTCAGCTGTCAGTTCACACTACATCACAATAGTCAAAATGTGGGAGGACACGGGGTTGAATGAGAGTGAATTTAATATTCATTAGTATACATTTTTTCAGGTGCTTAAGACAAAGAACACTTTTCTTTACATATTTGTTTTCATGATTATTCCATGTTAGGCTTTCATTTATATGTAAACCAAGGTTATTAACAAGATACACAAATAGAATTGGGCTGTCACTTAAATTTATTTGCTGTACAGATGCAAAATTCGATGAGGATAGTAGACTAATATTTTTGACCATATAGTAATATTTCTGATAATGTTCATGTTTATATGGTAAGGAGTAGTAATAATTTAAATTAAGTTTAAGTCCTCGTTTTAATTCCCTTCTTGTTATTTTCTATATAATGTTTCTTCTATGACGACGACATGTTTCAGTGATTTTACACCATCTTCAAGTCTTATTTACATTAAAGATGATTGATTTTACTTCACAATATTGGAAAGTTTGTGAACATTAATCTAGTGAGATCATTTCACAAGATTAATTTTCACAAACTTTCCAATATTGTGAAGTAAAAGCAATCATCCTTAGTAAAAATAAGACTTGAAGATCCCATCGAAACATGTCGTCGTCATGGAAGAAACATTATATAGAAAATAGCAAGAGGGAATAAAAACTAAGATTTAATCTTAATATCAATCTATAATAGATTGAGAATTTTTATTATTGATTTTAAGACCATTTTTTAGTGACCCATTATGTGTTGCCCTTATACTTAGGTAAGCATTCATCTTATCCACGGCCCTATCAATATCAGAAAGAGAGGATGTTAAATTAATTTGGAAATCATCGGCATATAGATGATGTTGAGAATGTTGCAAACAACTTGGGAGATCATTTATAAATATTTAGAAAAGTAGGGGGCCGAAGGTCGAACCTTGTGGCACTCCAGATGTCACTGATTGTCATGTTTACTGGGTGTCACCTATTATGACACATTGTTGGCGGTTGGAGGTATTTAGTGTATATTTGCAGTTGACGTCAACTAGATATTTAAAAAAATACATATGCATCTATATTATATTTCGAGTTGCCCTTTACAAACAAATTTAAAAAAATTGGATGCCTCTATAAACGAATTGGAGTGGTCCCTGCTTGTCACATTTTTGAAAATTGAATGCCTTTAAAATTATTTGCAGTTCTAAGAACATTTTTCAGATTATTATTCGAGAACATCAGAAAGTGCAAAATACATGTAAAGGGGAGCTAATTTATTCCAGGGGTAAATTAAAAAACCCTAAACCCCCTCTTTGTGTTCGCTATCACTAATTTGGGGTGGCACCTCCACCAATTTTTGAAAACTAAACTCTTTTAAATGTTATTTAAGGATGTCCTACCTCCAAATTTGTTTGAAATTTGGATGTTCAGAGAAAACATTTTAAACCTTCCTTACCCAGCTTTTTTTTTAATATAGATATATTAAAAGCAATATGAAGGGGTTTTTCTAGAACATTTTTGAAATCTGGATTATTTTATAAGTTATTCAGCTCGCTCCTGGCCTGAGCTTTTCTCAAAAAGTGTATGTCCCTAGAATCTAGTTGAAGTGGTCTTTAAGTTTTAAATAATTAGTTAGCCTTTAAAAATGTATGTAATGCTCTAAACAATAACGTTATTCTAATGTGATTTCTGATTTTCTGGTGGAATGTTTGGCAACTGTGTCGTGTGCGTCGTGAGAGCACCGGAGCGCCATGTCCTTGTATGCAGTTTGGCGTCAGGGTCTGTGCGTCGGAAAAATGTGTTCCATGTGAAACGCTAAAGCGCATTCGCACGACAGAATTACTTGGCCCTTATGAGAGATCTAACCTGGGTAATGTACTCATCTGTTGCTGTGAACATTTCTAGTGTTTTTACTAACTTATATTATATTTCCCCTCATTACAACATTAGAGATTCAAGACCTTTTAGCTAATCTGAATAAAGTGTTAGGTTTGTGATCCAAATTAGTCCAGTCACTATTCAGCCTAGAGAAGCCAAGAAGTTTGAACATATTATTCGAAGAAACTGTCTTTATTTTAATTGGTAATTTGGGAAGGAAGTTTTCAAAAAATAGGTAGGGCCTGAATATACTTTGCTTAAACAAAATTTATTTATTTAAATTGTACAAGTATTTGTTGAATGTGTAAGCAGACCAAATATAATACAAAATATTTATTATCTTTTTTTTAAATGTTAGGCCCTGATAAAACCAATTTAGTTTTCAACTAGCAGCTGGCTACGACAAATAACTCTAAACATTGTTTGTGTGTTCATATATATATACACACACACGCACACACATATGCATACATAAGATACCCGTATATGTACGTAAGTATATGTTGGTTTCATTAAACTTTAAAGGGCTTATATCTCTATTATAAATTTAGATGACACTCTTTAGACCTAACAATAACTCTAAATTCTACCTTATTCATCTCTACTCCATTGAACAGTATAACTAAATAAGTATAGCCCAGAAGAGGAGTAATATGGGAAAAAATTATTTCTGTAAACTATATAAAAAAAAAGCTATCTACTAGCATACTTACATTTAATTACATACAAACATAAAATACGTAGATATTATGAAACTACGAAATATTTTAGGTTGTATTTTGAACTTGTCACCTTTTAATTTTGTCAAAATATTTTAATGCATAAAAGTATAATTGCTAATATTTAATAACGAAAAATTTAGTTATTTGAAAAAATTAATTCAATATAGTAATTATATAAGAACTACTCAGCAAATATAGAAATAGTGGATTGCTCAAACGGGCAGTAGAAAGTGGTAAACATATATAATTTAACGTTTAATAGAGTTTATATCATTGTTACCAACATACCAAAATAATTGAACTCTTTAAAATATAGGTTTCATATTCTCCTAATTAAAAAAATTAGCAGCGCGTCTTACTACCCGTTCAGTCTATACGCCTATGTACTTACTACGCTTATATGTTAGAGATAAGGAATTATGAATTTAGAGGAGGTGTACACGCATTTACATGGAGGAAAAGTGAAAAACAGTTTATGAAAAGCTACTCTAATTACACCCTACTGGTATTTGTCCCCGATCTTCCAATCATCGACAATCTAATATATTGCGAGAGTAACGCCTTAGACCATCCGGCCATCAAATCAGGTGTTAATCAGTTAATGAATTCTAATATAAAATAACAATACTTATGTGTGTCATAAAACTGAGTAAAACTATGCAGAATAAACAAATCTATAAAATTATTAATGATGTTTTTATAACCTCAATAGTGTTTCAAATTCACGTTTTAAAAATATTTCTATAAAACTAAACTATGTGCAAAAAGTTGATACTGTGCGTCTCTAATGACATTAAAATACTCTTGATACTCCAATTTTGAGAAAACTTATTGCCTTTTATAGCTATTGAGTGATTTATTATAATAAAAACTATCCAAGGTTAGAAAAAATATTTATATTCCCTGTCAACAAGGTGAGATAAAATATTAGTTTCACTATAATGAGATTAGAGTTTCACCCCATCAAGAATCATTCAAAAGTTCTTACAAGTTTAGAGTCTTTGAAAACTAGGTGCGTACGAAAATATTTGGTCCAAAAATAGATGAGGCTACTGGGGAGTGGATGAGGTTCCATATTGATAAGTTACATACCCTGTACTAAACACCAGAAATTGGTAGGATACTTTTATTTCATTGATTGAATTGACTATGTACTTACTACGCTTATATGTTAGAGATAAGGAATTATGAATTTAGAGGAGGTGTACACGCATTTACATGGAGGAAAAGTGAAAAACAGTTTATGAAAAGCTACTCTAATTACACCCTACTGGTATTTGTCCCCGATCTTCCAATCATCGACAATCTAATATATTGCGAGAGTAACGCCTTAGACCATCCGGCCATCAAATCAGGTGTTAATCAGTTAATGAATTCTAATATAAAATAACAATACTTATGTGTGTCATAAAACTGAGTAAAACTATGCAGAATAAACAAATCTATAAAATTATTAATGATGTTTTTATAACCTCAATAGTGTTTCAAATTCACGTTTTAAAAATATTTCTATAAAACTAAACTATGTGCAAAAAGTTGATACTGTGCGTCTCTAATGACATTAAAATACTCTTGATACTCCAATTTTGAGAAAACTTATTGCCTTTTATAGCTATTGAGTGATTTATTATAATAAAAACTATCCAAGGTTAGAAAAAATATTTATATTCCCTGTCAACAAGGTGAGATAAAATATTAGTTTCACTATAATGAGATTAGAGTTTCACCCCATCAAGAATCATTCAAAAGTTCTTACAAGTTTAGAGTCTTTGAAAACTAGGTGCGTACGAAAATATTTGGTCCAAAAATAGATGAGGCTACTGGGGAGTGGATGAGGTTCCATATTGATAAGTTACATACCCTGTACTAAACACCAGAAATTGGTAGGATACTTTTATTTCATTGATTGAATTGGCATGAAATGCAGCGTGGCAAACACAATGGCAAGTGACCATTGGGAAGACCTAGACACAGGTGGAATGATAGCATTAAAATAGTCCTTAAAGAGATTAGGTGTAATTAAGTGGATTGGTTAGAACCAACTCAAGATAAGGATAGGGTGTAATTGGGTGGATGGGGTGGAACTAGCTCAAGATAAGTATAAGGTGTCGTTAGGTTAACTGAATAAACTATCTCAAGATAGAAATAGGGTGTAATGGGGGGACTGGATAGAAATAGCTATCGATAGGTATAGGGTGTCTTGAGGGTGACTGGATAGAACTTTCTCAAGATAGGGATATGTAGCGTAATTTTGTAAGTGCGGCAATGAACTTTGGAGTTATTAATGCCAGAGAATAAGTTTGTAACATAAACTAAAATGTATATAGTAATCCATGTTGGAAAAACCTCATTAAATACACCCAACCGAGATTAAAACCTCGATATCTTCATCACCGACAATATAGTCTACTGTGAGGGTAGCGCGTTAGATCATGTGGGCACAGAAGCGGGTACTATAAACTTAGTGTAAGCTTAGAGCGAAAAAATGTTAAATATGTGTGATTAAGGCTAAATTTATCTACCTGCAATCTCAGGTGCTAATGACCCTCACGTATGCCCTTAGAGCTTTTGAATTCAAATTTTTATAGTAAGGGACATATCTGTGCAACTAGACCTACTTTTATATATTAATTATTCAAATCAGATTATCTGCAGGTGTCATTTTTGATAATTATACCCAATTATTCCTATAAAATAACACAATGAGAAAACTTGGATTATCGCTAACTACAACATTTGGATTAGCTTGTATCGATTTTTTCAATTAATCTTAGAATAAGAAGTAATAAACCATGATAATTAGTTTTGACATAATCTAAGGTATTAAATTATTTTTATTTTATTAAATGAAAAGGAAATTAGATGCATATCATTGTTAATGATGATAATGAATATAGATTTCCAATTAATGAAGAATGATGTTAAAATTAGAGCTGCTAACTCTTTAGTTTTATAGTTAAACTCTAATAATAACTCTACATACATAGTTCAAATAAAACTTAATATATTAATTATAAAATTTAAAACTTTTTTTTTGTAGGTATTAGTCAAATAAGTTAAACATCAGTTTGATATATTCTTTATCAAGCTCTAAAATTAAGCTATTTAAATATATATCAACTTTATATTAAATATATCATAGGCCCCCTATCAATTTTGAACTCAGAAAGGATGTTTGTATTCTTAAAGAACGTCTCATTGTGAAAAGTGTGTCTATGATTACAACAACCGAGTGTTAAATATACCACCGATTTTTTAAAATAGATTGTACATCTTGGTTTATCCTGTCCCATATTTACCACATTTGTTTTACGTTTAAATTCTACGTCACGCCAAGTAAAAACCGGGAAAAACCTGTATTTACAGCATTACAAAAATTATCTTGATAATTAGTCTGTGTGCCCACCCATTCTAACTATCAAACATGTTTATAAACACAGCATTCTTACTATTTAAAAGAAAGTTCACGTTCAAGGAGAGTCCAGTGTTGTTTGAGATAAGTAACAGACTGAATCAACAAGATGAAGAGGACAGCTGTTTTAGGGTTCGTTCTCTTGTCCCTTGTTTTAATGGTGAGTTTATTTTCACCTTTATAACTCACCATTATGCTAAACAAAACAAGTAGATAATAGAACTGTGATGACATGAACAAAACGACATAGACTATCTGTTACCAATAGTTATTTTATTTATTTAATAAATAATTATTTAGAAAAGTCTTAAGTATAATAAAAAAATGGTTGTACTTAACATATTACTCCCCTAATATTTATATCTAATAAAAAAATAAGTTAAAAGCGTTTTAAACAACAACGGTTTTAATACGCCAGGATAAGCTGTAACCATTGTTGTAAGATTCCGAGGTGAGTTGCAACAGTTGTTGCAATACGCCTAATTAGGTTTGAAAATACAAATCATTAAACTAATAAAAATTAAGATATAATTTATCTGTAAAAACAAAAATTTAATTAAAAAAAACATAATTTGAATTTAATAATTTAAAAAAATATAAATAAATATTCTTCTGTGAACTGCAAAAAGAAGGTGAAATACGAAATTTTGACAATGCTTGAAACACTTAGATGATAACAAAGAACAAACGAGAATTCGTAGCGTTTCTTAGACCTAGATAGTGGTTACACCAATCAAGACCAACAAGTTAAGTTCATTAAAACGTTGTTTAACTTAGTTGACATTTAAATAAACTGTTTAATGCAACCTGGCCAGGTTGCAACTCTCGTTTTGTCCTACGTGCGTTTCGACGTCCGTCGTAGCTTCAGTTGTAGAGTAAATGCGCCTTATATAGGAAATGTCACAATGCCACCACGGACATCTTTTAACACAAGTTGTAACGGGTGTACATTTTATGTCGGTGCTCTAAAATCTAGGACATACGCTCCAAAGCCATGACGTGGATTTTTAAAATACAATCGAGAATTGTTAAGAGGCTACACTTGTGTCAAACCAATGCCTGTAAAACGAAGAATCATGCCTTACAAATGTTCGCGAGTACGAATAAATTATATGGTCGTGTATTTCCACCTTAGCTTGAAGGTCAAAGTTCGACCTAGTTAGACCTAGCACAGTAATCCAAGTATTAAGGGAAATTTAAACTCGTCATTTACTCAACAATGAAAAGGTTATTACACCCTATAAACACGAACAATATTTACGTACTCAATTCAGTACTATAATTTCAAATAATACCATTATCTAAACCATAACAAATCAGTAAGATTAAACAATACGCTATTAGGATAAGTAGGAAAACTCAATGTTTTGTTAATGTTTTATAGATAATTATTTATACTATTAAAAATACCATTCCCTATGTAAATATATAATATATTTTAATTTTAATCTGGAATATTTTTTGAAATGCCAATTTATTTATAAATACATTTAATTTAAACCATTTAACTTCATTGCTATTTTCTAATACAAAGATATTTCTTTCTACTTTTGTTTGAAACACAAGACATTTCTGTCCTATTCTGTGCATGTAACATTACTTAAACACCACGAACCATTCATTCTATAGCCAAATTTAGCACTTATTTTTCTGATAGCTAGTAGCCACAATCTTATTGCTTGTTCACAACATAATAGTTGATTGTACTTAATTGAGTAAATAAACATCCCTTGTGTGTTTGGGGGAGGGAAATGTTAAGATCAATGCAAGTAATTCATGTTTATAGATTTACCTCTTATCATTTATCTACCCCTGTGAAAAATAATGAGCTCCGGTCACATCTATGATTGGCCTAAGCTCGTGTTTAGGCATGGTGGGTAAGTGGCATGACAGGGACCTGTCAAAAACCTGATATACATACATATTAACAATAGGTGTCTTTTCCCAGGTGAGCTCAACAGAGGAGGCAAGCGATAAAGGTGATAAAATTTGATTAATTAACATTTTTGAGTAGTACAGTATGGTCAGAAAAATACATGTTGGTGCCTCTATGAATCCATTCTAGCTAATTATATTTGATATCTTTCTGTCAGTTGTGAGCATTGTGCGTTAGCTAACGCAGGAAGAGGTCTAAAACATATATATTAGTAACTCCTGTGGGCGAGAATATGCACCTCAAATCTGGAATTTTGAAATTTTAGTTTTAAAATTTTTAATTAATTAAAAATAGAAAAAATGAACAAATATTAATACTTTGAGAAAGTTTTAAAGGTACATTTCATATATTTATGCAATTTGGGCCTTGATACCCCTTTACAAACTTTTACCCCATATTTTCTCCCTTTTACCTCATAACCCCCTTACCCTTTTAGCAATCTTGACCCTTTATACACCTTTTTAACTTTAAACATTTCCCCGGGAATAACCCGAGTAATTGTAAAAAATAAGAAGTGCGAAAAGGGAAACAGGCCAATGAAGATAGAAATGGTAAAAAAGGAAATCTAATAAAAAAAGGGCAATATAATTAAATATGCGTAAATCGCAAAAAATGTTTAGTATTTAAAATGAACTAAAATATCAAATGTATATAATTAAAAAAGTCCACAACTAAGCAAAAGTGGTAAAATAGGTGAAAAGTAAATCTTACAAAAATATTTTTATTTAGCACCGCGTCTTACTACCCGTTCGGGTTATACGCTTTAAGTACCAATTACTCTAATGGATTGGGAATTGGGAAGGTTGAATTAGAGGAAGTGAACCCGCATTTGCGTGGAGGGTAAGTGGAAAACCACTTAGGAAAAACCACCCGCAGTTCACCCGAACGAGATTTGAACCTCGATCTCCCCATCCTCGGCGGTCGAGCTAAACACGACAATCGCGTTAGCCAACTACGCCATCGAGGCGGGTTTTACAAAAATAAAAGTGTATCAAGATATCAAGGAGGCAAAAAAATGTTAAAAAGATTAAAGGTAGCAAAAGGGCCAAAGAGGGGCGGGGGAGGTTTAAAATAAGAATAAAACGGCTTAATATGAAAGTAAGAATAAAAAATGGAATGATCCACTTTCTAAATACTAAGCACTGGTACTTAAAATTAATATTGTTATTGAAATAATACTTTTACACACCTGGCAAATTTAAATTTTCTGCCTTACATTGAGGTTTATTTGTTTTATCAAAACCCTTTTTTACCTTACTCTTTTTTTCATTTGTAAAAATAATAAAATATTCTTATTTATCATGAATAATTATTCACAGATTCCCATTTTGAATTCAATCTTCAAGGTAATATTCCAAATAATTCAAATTTTCTATATTTTGCTGTTCATAAACAACTTAAAATAATTAATTTTAGATAATTAATATGTAAATAGTCTCCCAATATCAATTGTGAACCAAATTGCTAGAGCCATTTAAAAAAAAACTTTAAATTTATGTTACTGTGCATCACAAATACTTACTTTTTCATTTATCTTAAAATAAATACATTTATTAAATCTTATAAGATTTGGGACCTGAAATAATATCTCAAATTTTTGAGATATATTTTTCATGATCACAATACTTTTTCTTTATATGATATAGTAATACACACACACACATATATATATATATAATAAAATATATTTGCTATACGACCTATATTCTAATTTTTATAAATACATTTTTGTTACAGATTCGTTGACGAAAATAGAACCCAATTTTATTCCTGAAGTGATGCCAATGGATGTAGACGTAAGTAACAAACAATAAGGTTTTACAAACTTTAGGAATTAACATACTTTTAAAAATAATAGTAAAGCATCATAAAACATAATATTGAAAAAAGGAGTGCTATATAATTATTAATATCCCATTTATAATATTAATTATTTTTCAATTTAATGTATTTTATCTATCTACTGATAATAACACGTAGACTAATATGTCGAGAATGCCTATTCTGGTTTATTAAATTGTCTTTTATGTAATGCAAATGCGTACTTATTAATTCCAACTTCCTATAAACTATAGCATCCCTATTTTTATAGTGATACTATTTATTTATTTAACGTGCACATTCTGGACTGACTGATTATATAGCTCTACAGGAAATATAAACTAGCTCATATCTAGAACAGACACAACAGCCAGACCCCAGCCGTTAATTCATCACTGTGATAGGGGTAACAAAAATTTCCCGGATAATATATTTTTTGGACATAGTGGGAGTTGAAACTGGGATCCTGTGAGAAGTAGAGAGATACGCAACCGACTGAGCTAAGGGGATGGGTATTTTTTTTATGGTATTATTAAATGAGAATATCCGCTTAGGAAAATTTGTATATTTTTAAAGAAATATCACACCTGGTATAAATGTAAACAAATTATAGTGCATAGAAAATACAGGTTTTTAATAGTAGTTCTAAGTTTGTTATTTTTAGAATTCGTTTATCATTATTTTATATCTACATTGTTTATACACACATAAATCAATAAACTGGTAAATCCACGTCTTTTCTTATAAAACTTATAAATATAACTTTACCTTTCATGTTCTTGTCGTTTCTCAAAGAGGCTTCTAAATAGTTTATAGGCCCTGACATTGAACAACAAATAAAGCATAGATTTGTATTAATCAGTCCTCCATATCTTGTTTATAAGATAGGGGGTGGGAAGCTATATTGGACGTTACCTTCTATAGATTAGAAAGTGAATAAAATAATTATAATAAGATAAATCCCGTTTGGAAAACAACTCTCAATGCACCAGGACGAAACTTGAACCTTGATTCCTCATAACTGGTAAATCAGCGTCTTGTGAGTCTCACACACTGCATGACTTATATATACTCTAATTGCAGTTTTCTATCAAACATATTTCCTTTTTACTTTCTGTCGACGACTCAGATAAATTTTATATTCATCGAAAAAAAATTGTACTTGAGATTTTGGTAAATGTCGACATTGTATAGACCCCTGAAAACGGAAAAAGTGGTTTTTGTGATGCAATCAGTCTGTTTACATAAATCGGACTAGAATCGATCTAATTTTAAAGATTGAGCTAAAGCTTGGTTTTAATAATGGTCATAAGATTCCGCTATGAATTTATAGAATTAGACATAAAACCGTAAAGTTAAGTTCAATTTACTTAAGGTTACATAGAGAAAAAAATAAGCTGTCTCAAAATTTGCTCATAAGCTCTTGATTAAATTTTGGATAGAGGCACTCTTAAACTTTACAATCAAATTGGCAATACTCATTTGCCATTGAAAGCGACTTTAATGATACTTTACATCAGTGGAAATATCAAATTTTGACCATATCTCCGTAGTTATTTGAAAAACTAATTAACTTAATAAAGAAAATATGTGTATATATTAAACATATACACCTTTTATTTAAGATATATTTTTGTAAAATCGATAATTTCTGAGCTATAAGCAAAAATTCATTTTTCAATGGTGGTGTTAGAAACATGAAATAATGATTACTAGGCTCTTTGGTGGACAAATATATTCCTCTTTTCTCTAAGTTCCTGTAACAGTGTATATTAATTTGTGTTTACTTTTTTTGTGGAGCATCTTTGCAAAAATGTATATTATTCCGTTTCACTCATCACAACATATTTTAGTAAATGTCTATATTTTAAGAAAAAAGAGAAAGTTGGAGAGGTGCATTGTACCATTTATTTGATAGTACTTATTTCAGCACCACATCTTAATACCTATACCCCCCTACTGGAATCAAACCACAATCTCACCGTCATTCCCAGTCTAGTTTATTTTGAGAATGCGCCTTAGACCAAGTGGCCACCGAAACCAGAAATAAAGGTTTTATTAATTCATTGAACGCGTATAGGTGGCTCAAGATCCTACTATGACATTTTTGGAATGGATATAGTTGGGGAAGATGGGTGCAGGTTTTAAGTCCTATTTTAATTAGGGGTAATCTCATCCTATCTACATGATTCTTCTGTTTCACTTTCTGAAACACACCCTCTTTATCTATACCACTTAAACAAGATCATTATTAGTAATTGAGTTGGTAATAATAATAATAATAATAATAATAATATATAATTGGGATGACAAAATGGTGAAAACTTACCCATTGAAAATTTTCTAAAATCTGTAGGCAATAATAAGTAGAGCTAGTTTTGATATATTAAGAATTTCTAGAAAATCACAAATAAATAAACTGCTCTTAATCTTATAGCTATTATGAAAATACCTTTTTTTGCTAAAAGTATGACTATATCTAGTTAGTTATAAGTTTTGAACAAAATCCATCAAATTATCTTATCTCGTTACCTAAGCTAAATATGTGTAAATAGAGCCCATTCCCCCCGTTATTTGACTTTCTCAAGTCTCACAATTTCCAACTGAATGTAAAATTCCTTGCGTAACGATAATGTATTGTTAAAATAATATTGTATTAATCTTACAGAAACATCCCCATATTTCTTTTACAGACAAACCAACGTGTGAAGAGATCTCCCACTAAATGTGGAAAGAAGAGTAAGTACGATACTATAAATAATCATTCAAATTGTATATTAATCAGTAGCTTTATATTTATTTATATATTAGTATAATTTATAGATATAAATACACTCAAAATGGACCAAAGCTAACGAGCTTTGACTTAATTTATCCATGCAGTTCGAAAATAGCCCAAATGTCATGTCAACGGTTTAATGAATTATATTTTAAAAACATGATTCAATTGTATAGTTTCAGTTTATTAATGTAGCAGGTATTTTTTTTAATGTGCCCAAATAGAGACTTGAACCACGGACCTTTAGCCTAGTGGACCACAGAATAATAGATTTAATTACTTTAATTGTATGTTTACCAGAATTTTTTCTTGTTGGGCTTTAAAGTATGTACCAAATATGTTTTTAAATATTCATACTTCAATAATAGATTATTTCAATACAATATTCATACAAAAATATTTAAAAATAACATTTATCATTTGGTTTTATTTAATATAATGTGTGTATTTATTTATCTGAATTAATTTTTTTATTATAATTGAAATTAAAAGTTTAAAAACTATTTCTTCTGATTGAATTCTTAAAATATATTTTTACAATCTAGATGATGTTTTCAATTTCTCAATACCATATGATTCAACACGATGTTGAGAGGGCTTATCAAACTGTGAATCTACCCAAGAATATTTTAATTGAATATTTTTATATAATAGTGTAAATAATATATATTCCCTTTTATTTTCAGAGAAGGGGTAAACTACTCATTCGACAGCTATCAGGATGAAAAGTTAAATAATTCAATGTCTATGTTTGATTACGAGAATAAAAAGTAATCTAAAAATAGTTTGTGTTTTTGTTATTCCTTGGCTCTATTTTCTTAATACCTATGTAGTCAACACAACTGTTTGGAATTCCTTGGCTTAGAAAACTAGTAAACGTGTTTTAGTTCCACAGGAGTATGTAGGCTAAATAGATAAAATAAACGTAGTCTTATAATAGCTAAATCAACTATGATCTAGAACATTATTTTGATAAATTCACTTACACATCCATTTATCAAGCATTAGTTGAATAGCGTTAAAAAAATATTTGATTCTTTAAATATTATATACTTATTTAATTTGTGGCATTAGGAACTTGAAAATTCTTTGCCGCTCTTGCAAAAGTACGTAAACTACAATATCGAGCTAGTTCTATCCAGATCCCCTCATTACACCCTATATCTATCTTGAGTTTGTTCTATCCAGTCCATCTCATTACATCCTATCTCTTTCAGGTCCATTCTAAAGCTATCCTTCCAACTGAATATAGATTTTCCCAAATATATCCTCTCATTGGGTTTTCCAATCAGTACCTTGGACACGGTTTTAGTTTATTCAATACTCACAGCTGTCCTGCCCACCATAATCTACAATACTTTTTATCTTTACAATGACTGCATTGTGATGGGTACAGGATATGTAACTCATTATTATGTAACATCCTCCAAATTCCATTATATTCGTCCTTGTTTGGACTAAGTATTTCCCTAAGAACATATTTTTATTAACTACCAGAACCTCCAATTTCTTCTCGTCACGTAAATTAAGAAACCACGTTTCACACCAATAAAGAACAACCGGTGAAACTAATTTCTTGTAAATCCAATTTTAATATAATAATATATAGGCATATTAATAAAAGAATAAATAGTAAAAAAAACGTACGGGAAGAATAAAAAGAAAAAATACTAACCCAACAAAGTTAAATAATTTGTTTTTATATTTATCAAGGTGCAGGAAATATTTGTATATACATTCATAATATAAAGTGCAGCAATAAAACATGTGTTAAAATTTAAATCAAATTAATTGACGTTCACAATAATTCTATCTTCAAGGTGTTGAGAGGAAATAAATATTGACGATCTAGGACAGCGTTCCTCGATGGCTGCTTCTTAAAAACCTGAGTCTCTGAGACTTTATAACCTTTATGAGACAGGATCTTCTTTAAAAACTTGAACCAAATCAAAATAAATGAATGCAGAAACAGGGACACGAATATAGCTGTCTTATATTAAGTCAGTTATTAAGTGTTTTCCAGTGGTTGAAAAGATTAAATTACTAAAAATTCATTTTTAAGTTATCATTTATGATATAGTGGGGTGAATTAACCTCCCCTCAAACCCCACCAAGACCGAATGGCTCCATTGGAAGGTAATATTGTTGTCAATAGGATTAAACTTTATTTATAGGGAGGGTGTTCTCGTTCCTCATTTAGATGTTTATCACTTACTAAGAAATGTGTTAAAGGTCCTTGTTCCTGAATAATCTCTTTATGAGAATTAAAACAAATTGGAAAAACTTATATTTTCTATTACATACGATTTTTCAATACAGTGTAACGTGCACTTTCTTAATCAACTAATTATATCAGAGCATGAATTACAAACTAACTTATTACATAACTTTCACAACAACAAGACCTCCATCTGTAAAATCGTCACTGTGAAAGAAAAATCCCAATTTATCAATGATAATTTTATCGAACGTGCAGGGAATCGAATCAATTTGTCTTGGTTCAGAATAAGACCAAATAAGACAATTATTATCAAATTATATACAGGACTTTAATACACATAATATATTGTTTAATGAAGATATATAAAACTAAAATACATTTTACTTTTTTCACTAACATTTAGATCGAAGGTTAAATATCATTCAAATTAATTGTACGAAGATTTAATCCTCTTTATAGATTAAACCATTAAAACGCATTTGTTTTAAATTATAATCAATTAAAATCTATCCAAAAAATATGTGTATTCCCATGGTTAATCTTGTGTTGGTTCCCCTTGGGGCCAGCCTGAAAAATTTACATGCCATGGGCCCTCATTCATCAAAGCCACAGTAACAAAACTTTGTGTTCTTTTGTTTTATTTCGTTGTAATTACTCATTAAGTTTAGGTATTTGTTCTTACAAGCTAGGGAATCATTAAGGTTGTCGAAGAGGTTGAAAAAATCGTCTTCTTAAAAATTAATTACAAGTGATCAATTATGAATAATAGATTGGGGTAAAATTACCCCCACTTCACCACTTACCAGATCAAATGGCTCCATTTGAAGGTAATAATGTTGGCATTCTGATTTTTTTTTTCAAATCAAGATTGTATTATCGTTTTTATAAATGAGGATCAAATTATCTATAGGAAGTTACTCTAGTAAATATATTTTTAATATTGACTAATTTTTTTTTAATATCTCGAAATAATATCATATCAAATTAAAATTTAGGCAAATATTATAACTTTTTTGTGACAGTAAATTTTAGATTAAAATCTTATTTAGAATCACTGGGTGGGCTCTAGATTAAATTGTTAAATAAACCTTGTGTTAAAGCTCATGGACTATTTTTTTTTATCAACATTCAATTTATTTGAGTTTTTTCATCTATTGTCCCCTTTGGTCAGTTGAATCCTTAAAAACAGCTGTCTCATCTTTTCTATTTTTATTGTGACATTTATTTTTAATGTAAATAAATGTTATTGAATATAAAATTTGTCAAGCAAGGCTATATATTACAGTCGTGTTTTTTATGATGGCTAATAACAGCATAGATAAAGTATATAGGCCTAGTAGAATAATAATAATTTTCTCTATGATAACAGTGAACTACACAATTTCTATAATGTTGGCCAAATTAAACTTATATTTTGGAATAGCATTATGTGAACTTGAATATTGCATCTTTATTTCTATGGTTTACTTATCAAGGGTTGGAATCATGTGGCTCCGGAGTCAAAGGTGGCTCCTAGCCAGAAAAATTGCGACTCTTTTCATATCATGTAGTTCCTTAAATATATAAAT
Organism: Timema shepardi; assembly: GCA_902151425.1. NCBI lineage: Eukaryota > Metazoa > Arthropoda > Insecta > Phasmatodea > Timematidae > Timema > Timema shepardi. The sequence continues at coordinate 45,061 of CABFVX010005874.1, forward strand.
ATATGATATATGTTTTCCAACATATCCTTCAAGGTGACATTCGTACTAATGACTGATTCATAGCTATTACTACTGTTACAGATCGGTGAACCACATTGGGCTCGGATCATTAAATTTATCCAAAATCAATATTCGATATAATAAACATATATAAAATATACTCATACATCCTTTTGGGATAAGAGATAATTGCCTACAAAATTCCAGATTCCCACAAGGCCCTATGCTCTTCGAGAAATTTTTAGCTGGCCAAGAATCTCAACTGACAATTAATATTATTATTATAGGGGGGGATTCATAAAATTGACGACATATTGACCTATTTTTAATCCAACTTTTCTATTATGTATACATTTCTAACCAATTTTAGCAAAGATCACGGAATGTCAAAAAAATGCTCTGCAAAACATAATTGTAAATGCCTAATATGGAAAATTAGCACTGTGAAATCTAAATCACGAATATATTAGATTTATAGCTCATTCTATAAATATTGCTTTTTCGACCTCAACGTAGGCAATATTCAATTTTAAGATAAAAAAATATTATAACAAAGAGCTTTCACTAATAATAAATAGATTAATGCAACTTAAATTATGATTATGATAATAATAAACATTAATCACCAGACTATTAATGTTTGTCATTTGTTTAGTACGTCCTAAGCATCACTAGGTAATCACCCCGGAAGGGGTGAGTAGTGGATGAATTGACAGTTCTGGGCCACTTTCTCCCATAAGGTTAACATTGATCCACCACCCTGAATGTGGTGGATCAC
>CABFVX010005875.1:0-28685 GCA_902151425.1 Timema shepardi
TGACCGGGCTGCAGGGTAATAACACTAGAATCAGCAGACTAGATATCTTGTAGAATCCTCCCCCAATGACCGGGCTGCAGGGTAATCGCTGGAATATTGATACCTGTTTAGTGCCACTCCTATTCCAGAATTCACGCACCAAGAGTGCCAAAGGCCTGTTAGATTTTGTGTGTGAAGAATGTCACAGCTATTTCCTTATTTTTGTAAGGGTTTGCAAGAAAATTCGCTAAACATTTATTTATGAAGCGATTATTTTGATTTTTATATTATTTTAATCCAAATGTACTGTTCCTTAATAATAATAAGTTAATACAATTTTATTACAATTATTTAATTTTTAATTTTAGTTACTTTCAAAGCTAAGGCTAACCAACTTTAAAAAAAACACACACATACAGATATATACATTTCACTATTATTTTGTCGTAATGAATTTAGTTTTATACAAGAAAATAACGTTTTGAATAAATATGATTATAAATAGACATTAAAGAATTTTTTTTTACAACCTAAATTATATATTTTTGGGCCATTACTACTTACCTTAGAGCAGGATTTATTTCAATGCTTACCTCGTGAATAAATATTTAGGAAAACACATAGTGAATGCGTTTGACAAAAAAACACTTTTATAATGAATAATTTCATAAATTTTTTACATACATAAATTTATAAAATTATTACGCCTATTTTATTATATTGGTAAAGAAATATTTTCATTCACATAACATAGCATGAAAATCTAAATAGTATATTTTTCTAAACTCATAGCAATTTATCCCGTACATTTTAAAACTGTTTACAAAACTATATCAGTATGAATGTTAGTCACACTTATGTTTTTTAATGGAGCTTGCATGTAAACCGACTTTGCACTTAGCACATTGAGAACGTGACCATCCGCCAGTGTAAATGTACTAAACTCCCAGTTCCAATAATAACTATTTACAGTTGATTTTTGTTGTTATTGTGTTTTTTATTATGGCACCAGCAATTTGACACGTTCTTACCACAGTTAAGCAGCACCAAACTATATCAAATTAGAACGTTTTGATAGTTGCTTGTAGAACTATCATGAGCTAACCAATCATGTTAATAAATAAACTAAAATAAATTAAATATTTGAGACAAAATATTACCTTGTTCACAAACTGGGTGCACAAACAAACACAGCCCATTAACATCACCATATTTACCTAAGTACAACCATAAAATAAGATAAACTAATATACATTGTTACAGAAACATATTGAATAATAAGCCTCATGGTTTTCCAAAGAGCTTCACTGAGCCGGTGACCTGGCGGTCTAGGGGTAAGGTGTCAGACTTCTATACTGGCGGCCGGGGTTCAATCCCAGGTCCCGGCAAAGATTTATCTGATAACCAAACCCTTGCTTCACCTCTGACAAGACATCTTGTGAATGTGGGGAATGCCAGGCCTCCACCGTGGTTCGGATTCCACGTTAAACTTGTAGGTCCTCCATTTCATCTCACAATCACCCTACCATTACAAATTAGCGTAAGTGCGTATAACCCGAACGGGTAGTAAGACGCGGTGCTAATAATAATAATAATTCACTGAGCCATGTTCAACCCTGCCCTGTGGTGGTAGTGTCCTTTCCCTATCTAACCAGGAACTCCCCAGAATACCACCACAGCGGGAGTGTCCTTTCCCTATCCAACCAGGAACTCCCCAGAATACCACCACAGGGAGAGTGTCGTTCCCTATCTAACCAGGAACTCCCCAGAATACCACCACAGCGGGAGTGTCCTTTCCCTATCTAACCAGGAACTCCCCAGAATACCACCACAGCGAGAGTGTCGTTCCCTATCTAACCAGGAACTCTCCAGAATACCACCACAGCGAGTGTGTCGTTCCCTATCTAACCAGGAACTCTCCAGAATACCACCACAGCGAGAGTGTCGTTCCCTATCTAATCAGGAACTCCCCAGAATACCACCACAGCGAGAGTGTCGTTCCCTATCTAACCAGGAACTCCCCAGAATACCATCACAGGGAGAGTGTCGTTCCCTATCTGACCAGGAACTCCCCAGAATACCACCACAGCGGGAATGTCGTTCCCTATTTAACCAGGAACTCCCCAGAATACCACCACAGGGGGAGTGTCGTTCCCTGTCTAACCGGGAACTCCCCAGAATACCACCACAGCGAGAGTGTCGTTCCCTGTCTAACCGGGAAATCCCCAGAATACCACCACAGCGAGAGAGTCGTTCCCTATCTAACCATGAACTCCCCAGAATACCACCACAGCGAGAGTTTCGTTCCCTATCTAACCAGGAACTCCCAGAATACCACCACAGGGAGAGTGTCGTTCCCTATTTACCCTATTTATAACTTCACATGATGTATTAGGACTGCGATTTCTACGCAATATATCTGACACATAAACAAAATATGAATTCTCTCCAATTTACGAAAATTATAATTATCTTATAAATTATTAAATTCAGGGCAAGTGGCAATATCAAATTACAAAATAGAAATTTTACTATAATAATGCCCGTAATATACAATCAGCTAAAGGGATTCTATAAGAAATATATAAGTGTTATATCCAATTAAAATGTCTAATGACTGACTCGTCAATAAAGTGCACATGGAAAAAGAGTTATTGTAATCTAGGCTGTTCCTTTCCTTCAACACTAACACTAACAGATTCATACCTATAAATAACTTAAGTGGTACGCCAGTGCGTGAAGACCTAACCCTCTGATCAAAACTATAACACTAAATTTCAACATGATCGGAAGGATTAAAGGTCAATTATTAATTTAATCTCAAAACAACAAAATTAGCCATAATAAACATTTATTATTCAACTATTTCCACAACAGATTATCAACTTATAATTAACATTCAAGCACAAAAAAACAACATAATATAAATCAAAGTTAACTTCTTAAAATGCACAAAGAGACGGCTACATATTTATAGCTAAACGCAGACCCTAGCCACTTATGTAAAAGTTACAAAAAATTATATGAATCCCCAACATTACGGCTACTTACATTCTAAGATGTTCCTTAGGACTATTGGCGTCAAAGAGTACAGAGTATCGCTGAGCACTTGCTTATATTCTGCTTGTAACAGCGGGGGAAATGTGGATGGATTGCATGATGCAAGGTGATGTCATTCACAGCCAATGAGCTCTCAGATTACCTCATCAGCACCTGCGCACAACACCACGCCGATAGGTTCTAGTTGAAGATAGGGGGTGGGCACACTTAGCACTACAGCTCCAACAACCGCCACAAGGACGCGCTTGCGCATCAACCACTACATGGGCTTAGTCCTGTGGTGACAACTGCGCGTTCCTGACAGGCTCCAGATATTGTTTATCGCTAGTGGTGATCACAATTGTCGGCTGGCGTGTTTTCTTGCTCCGTATGTAGCGCTGGTTTTGCAGTTAAACGGGGTAAGTGCACGATGGTAGCAGAGGTTTGACGGTTAAAGTTTGTAGCCATAGTACAATGTCTTCAGAATTTGTTTATTTTAATTGTCACTGCTAGATGGACGCCTTAGATTTTGATTTTTAGCTTTGTTATTGCAATACTAATTGATCCCCTTTAATATAATCTTTTATTTTTAGGTTTTTCTTGTCTATATTCACAAAATAATAATTTTCTACCATATCAATAATTTTTTTTGTTTTTTATTAGCCATTTCCCACCCCATATTTTTTAAATTCCAAACTTTTCAACTTTTATGGTTATTGTGGGGTGTTCCTTTTACAAACTTGCAGATTAAAATTTTCGGCTATGCCAAAAAGGTTTTGTAATACTTTTGGAAAGATTTTATCTACTCTGCCCTCTATCCCCTAATCCCTTTAGAGAGATTACTTCAAAATGAAAACAAGTGTTAACTGGTAAATATTTAACATTATTATTATTATTATTATTATTATTATTATTATTATTATTATTATTATTATTATTATTATTATTATTAGCACCGCGTCTTACTACCCGTTCGGGTTATACACACTTACGCTAATGTGTAATGGTAGGGGGATTGTGAGATGAAATGAAGGACCTACAGTTTAACGTGGAATCCGAACCACGGTGGAGACCTGGCATTCCTCACATTCACAAGATGTCTTGTCAGAGGTGAAGGAAGGGTTTGGTAATCAGATAAATCTTTGCCGGAACCGGGGATTGAACCCCGGCCGCCAGCATAGAAGTCTGACACCTTACCCCTAGACCACCAGGTCACCCAAATATTTAACACTTATTTTGATATTGAAGTAATCCCTCTACATTCCTGTCAAATTTCAATCTTTTGCCTCACCTAAAAAGCTATTGTTCTAATCTCGCCTTACCCCCACCCATATCCCCCCAATTTCCGGAGATCTATTTGGGGAAGTCTCCTCTACCTTCCAGACAGATCCACTTTCAGGTTTATATTATTCAGGGATAGAGAAGTATCGTGGTAGTTATTAGTGTTCTGGTTTGAACATGTGTGTACAGTTTATTATAAAAAGGGCCTACCTGTCAAGTGATTTTGTAAGAGAACTGTTAATTTGGAAAGTTGTCCAGACTGGAATGGCACCTTGTGTCGAGAGATGTCTAATGAATACGCAGAATAAAGTCGGCCATACATTCAGATATTTGTTATTTTGTTAATGATCTATGTGTGGATCTGTACATCATAACATTTGAATTACATTTTATATGGATCTTTTAAAACGTTATTCTTATATTGAACTCTCGTCTTTTGAATTGGTGTGAATAAATTACATTTAAATTAGATCAAAATGTTGTGTTTGGCATTTATTTATGAAAAAAAACAACTAAAATAGGAACCTTCTCAAATATACCTCAATCGTTGATTTTATTAATATAGCTTATCTCTAAATCTGAGAGTTAAATTTTGCCCAACTTATCTACTTGTTTTGTTTCAGTACACGCTAACAGTTCGAGCATTTGACGGGAAGTACAACGACACCGCCAAAGTGGAAATCAAGATTGCCAATGTCAATGACAACCCTCCTGTTTTTTTGAAGTTCAACAATAATATAACAATTCAAGAAGAAATGATTGTGGAAGGATGCATTGCTAATGTAAGACTTACAACTTGGATTTATGGTGCAAAGTGCTGATAATTCTTGATAAAACTACTTTCAACTTGATATACTTAGGAGTAAATATAAACTATAGGAGCCTTTTATTTGACTCGGATGTGATCTAGTTGTAGAATTAACCTTATACCTGCTCAGGTTATGGAAGTTGTGCGCCAGCTGAAATTGTTTGGTACGCTCCAAATTGAACCCACACATGATTTCCTGAATGTAGTCATACTGGATAAACACATCATGGCCCAGTATGTAGAGTATTTGTAATTTGTTGGAGCGTACAAAATGTTCCATTCATTACATGTTGGTATACAATGGTAACAACGAGTACTTGGATGTGTCCAGCTGGAAGCGTATGACCCGGACATCCAGGACCGGGGTGCTCCGCAGCATATCCAGTTTGACGTCGTAAAGGAAGACCAGAAGGCTCTGCTCAGTATCGATGAGCAGGGATGTCTCAGACTTATCAAGGTAACATCACACTCTACTTATCAACTAAAGTGGATAATGGCAGTTCACAATCGTTCAAATATTTTAAAATAACACCTAGGCTTGGGTTTATTGTGATTAAACAACTTCTAATTTGGATTGTAAAAAATATTAAACTTTGCTTTTCCCTCTCAACATTGTCAGCTAAAATACTCAATTTATGTTCAATTATTGCCATTCTGAGTAGGATGAGAGCTATTATTATTATTAAGTCATATAAATAAGCACAATACTATATTCTTTCAAACATAGAACAATTAACAAATACTTGATTTTCAATTCAGCTTTGAGAATATTTCATACATTCATTCTAGTTTGCTTCAGATTGAAAATTGTACTATGCACACCTGAATGGAATCAAAAATGAAATATTCCATTCAGGTAAAATTTGAAAATATTATGTAATAAGGTATAATAAATACTTTGAGTGTATTATATTCACTGATATTTGGGGATTTCTGGTTGCCTGAGTTTGTGTTGTTTGCTCTCAATCTGTTTTATTATAGTTGTCAAATATTCTTACCCCTCGTAGCAGTTTAATGTGGAGCTATCTTCACTCCTAGAAATGTTACAGTATCACTAAATGTTCCAGCCCCTCGTAGCAGTTTAATGTGGAGCTATCTCCACTGCTAGAAATGTTACAGTATCACTAAATGTTCCAGCCCCTTGTAGCAGTTTAATGTGGAGCTATCTCCACTGCTAGAAATGTTACAGTATCACTAAATGTTCCAGCCCCTTGTAGCAGTTTAATGTGGAGCTATCTCCACTGCTAGAAATGTTACAGTATCACTAAATGTTCCAGCCCCTTGTAGCAGTTTAATGTGGAGCTATCTCCACTGCTAGAAATGTTACAGTTCACTAAATGTTCCAGCCTCTTGTAGCAGTTTAATGTGGAGCTATCTCCACTCCTAGAAATGTTACAGTATCACTAAATGTTCCAGCCTCTTGTAGCAGTTTAATGTGGAGCTATCTTCACTCTTAGAAATGTTACAGTATCACTAAATGTTCCAGCCTCTTGTAGCAGTTTAATGTGGAGCTATCTCCACTCTTAGAAATGTTACAGTATCACTAAATGTTCCAGCCTCTTGTAGCAGTTTAATGTGGAGCTATCTCCACTCTTAGAAATGTTACAGTATCACTAAATGTTCCAGCCCCTTGTAGCAGTTTAATGTGGAGCTATCTCCACTCCTAGAAATGTTACAGTATCACTAAATGTTCCAGCCCCTTGATCGAGACCCCCCCAATGGCTCACCAGTGTGGCAAGTCCTGATCGCTGCCAATGACGAGGATGGCGGTCCTTCGTCCCTCCAGTCCACTGCAGAACTCATCATAATCCTGGAAGATATTAATGACAATGCTCCGATACTAGACATGGTCCAGCCGGTTGTGTGGAGGGAGAATCAGCCTCCTGGTAAAATAACTACCCTCAAAGCAAAGGACTACGACAGTGAAGCTAATGGAGCCCCCTTTAAGTTTAGAATTGATGACTCTGCGGGACCAGAAATTACAAATAACTTTGCCATCAGAAATGGTGAGTGGTGTGTTATGTCATGTGTTTTGTGATTATTGTAAACCCTTAACCATTTATACATACAAAAATATAAAAGTAATGTTGATAATTTTGACTGAAAACTTTTAATTACAATGTATTTTGAAATGGGATTAAATTAATAAATGTAGAAAATATCTTAAAACAATATATAACAAATGTATTTTTGAAAAAACACAACATTATAGGTGTAAGATAGAATTTAGAACAATATAATTATTATTATTAATTTATAAAAGAACATATAGGCCTACTTGATTTATGTTTTTCCTTACATGTTCTGTGCTGGCAATTAAAATAAAAACTGACAGTAGCTAATGAATGATTCAAACAAAAGACTTTAAACTTCTGGTCTATTGTAAATATATCAAGTTAATTCCCAACATAATATAATCGAGACACAAACTCTGGCCTCCAACAAAGACAGCACGACATAATCTGCTGGCCTTGTTCAAAGAGGGAATGACTGCATCTTAATCAAATCTATTGCGCCGCCCAATTCAACAACCAAACTGTTTGTCAATACTAAATGTTTGTATTAAGCATGTCAAACTCAATTCCTCACTGCTTTATATTATTATGAGTAAGAGAATCAATCTTAATACTTGTAAGTGAAAGTTCTGATATTCAAATGAATCTACAACTTTGGGAAATAATTTTTCATTTTAATGATTGATTACAAACAAATTGGAAATGTACTTGGCATGACCTTTGTGACTCTCCATAGAAGTTCTCTTACACACCTGTAGAACAATTCCCCCAGCTTCACTCTTCTCATTAGATCCTCTCTACCTTTCACTCCACATTTCTCCTCAATCATGTTCCAAGATATGTTACACTCTGTACTGTTCTCAACGCTCCTCCATCCAACCTAACAGCTTCACTAGGCCTTATCTATCCTCTCCTTGTATTACCATTACTTCACTCCCTTGTTCACTCCATGTCTTGTTTGAAGCCCCTCCCCTCCGTACACTCCTTCTCTGTCGAGCACAACTCCTGTTCATCTCTGGTTGTGTTGCAGATGAAGAACTCGAGGCACTGGTCACCTTTGATCGCGAGGAACGCAAGATGTATTTGCTGCCCATTGCGATCACGGACAGTGGTATTCCCCCTTTGACCGGAACAAGTACTCTCACAATCGTTATAGGAGACGAGAATGACAACCCGATGAAGCCGGGGCAGAGCAATATCTTTGTCTACAACTACAAGGTAACACCGACAGATCGGCTCTTATTCTCGGAAGGGTTCACTAACCCTCTTAACCACAGGTAGATTAGCTTACTAAAGATTAGGCCTACATTCATAGACTGTACACATAGCTTATGTTGAAAGGTAGAGCTTACCTTGACTGATTATGCTATGGTGTAGCTTATATGATAGGGTCATAGTGTGGCTCGTAAAGGTAAGACTGGAAACTCTCAGGGTGGATGGAGTTGAATCATTTCACTTCTTATAGTAATTCTACCATTTTAAAAAAGGCATATTTAATATCAAGAATCCATGTGGCTGGGAAATGTCGACACACTTCAGATTATATAAAATAGCTACATCACTGGAATGTGGTGAATGTCAGCTCACGGTATCAAACTTGTCTATTTACAAATAAATACCATTCGTAGCTCTGAAACAAAGTTCCTGTTTCTGTCACCAGGGGGAAGCACCAGACACGGAGGTGGGCAGAGTTTACGTTGAGGATCCCGATGACTGGGATCTGCCTGACAAGTACTTTGTGTGGAAGAACGGGAACCATCCCAACTTTGATCTGAACTCCAACACCGGGATGATCACCATGCTATCCCATATTCCGGAGGGAACGTACTCTCTCGAGTTTACTGTGAGTACGATCAGACCTGCACCGGGCATCGTCATTTACATGACACAAGTGTGACATGTTAGACCAAGCAATCATTGATCTGCAATCATTGATCTGGGCTACGTTTTATCTGGATCTTTTAGTAAATACATTCATTTTATAATATCTGTGACTAGAAACACCAACACTTGATAAAATATTTTCAATAATTATAATTTTATAATAATGGAAATTGACAAAAAAACAACTAATATGTGTAAATTTATTTAAGAAAGCCCACCAAGGGAAATCGGAAAAATTCGTGAAGAATCCATTGCACAAAGGTGACATGTTCCTTTCTTCTGTCTTCTATAGCAGAAGTAGTCACACACATTTTAACACTAATAGAGTAACTAATAGTTCAGCATTGTCGTCTTTATCAAACACAAAGAGGGAATACACTTTACACAAAAACTAAAACTCCATTTTGTATTTTCTTTTTAATTGCTAGAAAACCACTGTGCCAACTATTAGAGGATAAATATAAATTTAGCAAAGCTTTGGCCAGGGTTATCTAATATAGATAATAACACTTGAATATAAATATTTAATACTAAATGGGTAATAGTATTAAAATCTTGATAAGGTAATCCATTGGTGGGGTTTTTCTAGAAATTTCTTTTTGATTTCAAAATTGAATAAATTCGTGTTTGTGCAAATTGTATTCCCTCTTATCTTTTTGTTTTATAGCGGCAACAATGCCAAACTATGACTCTATTTGTGTTTGACTATTTCTACTATAGAAGATGAAAGAAAGAAAATGTCACTTTTTGCGGTGGATACTTCCAGAATTTTTCCTCATTATCTTGGGTGGGCTTCCTTCAATAAATTTAGTTTAATCTTCCTTTTTCTTTATTTTTTATATTTTCATTATTATAAAATTATTGAACCATTGAGCCACCTCATTGTTAAACATTCACTACTTAAAATAAATTGTATTTTTCATTGGTAGAAACTTTCAAATTTTACTGCTAAAAAATAGATGTAATAATGTCTGAAAATGTATTATGAGATATGCTCACTTCCAGCCATTGTTTGTAACGTAAGCCTCTCCCACGTATTTCTTCTTCCCTCCGCGACTACCCAGTCTTCTCTATCTCCTTAAGTTAAAATATGGAATCACTAAATGGTGGAATGAGCTGACCAGATGAGCTTCCTTGTCCTTCTTTCTAAGAACTGCAACACGAGATGGTATAAAGTGATGCTGTTGTTTGTGTGGAGGTGTCTTCAGCCGTCACAAGGTCAAACTGTGAGAGAAAATAGGGGTGGGTGGGGGGTATTTGTCTACTCTAAATGTTAGAATCGAGCTAGTTTCAGGTATTGTCAAGTCAGTGAACATGGAAGCTCCACGCAAAAATGTATTAAGCGAAGTGATGTGTTAAAGTGATTTACACCACAAGATCTGCTAGTTTACAACTAATCCGCCAGAAAATTGAAATAAATTTAAAACCTTAATATAGTAAGATAAAGATTGTATAAATAATTACAAACTGCTTTATAAAAATGCTATTTTTAGGCGTGGAAGTTATATTTAATTATCAAATAAAAGTATTTAGGCGATTTTATTGAACTATTTACTCTTTATTCTAAAGCAAGTTTTAAGTCGAATATAAAAAATCAAAGAATAATCTATTCCAATTTATACAGTTTTAGAGCCCTTGTTTAGTTTTAGCCTTCTTTCAATTTCACTGACCAAATACTAATGTCTCAGTATGTATGTGTCTGCTTTGAACTAATGAACATGTTTTTTAAATATTTTCTACCCATAAGATTGGTTAAACCTTTCCCATATAATAGCTTTTATTGGTGACCTGGCGGTCTAGGGGTAAGGTGTCAGACTTCTATGCTGGCGGCCAGGGTTCAATCCTCGGTCACGACAAAGATTTATCTGATTACCAAACCCTTCCTTCACCTCTGACAAGACATCTTGTGAATGTGGGGAATGCCAGGCCTCCACCGTGGTTCGGATTCCACGTTAAACTGTAGGTCCTCCATTTCATCTCACAATCATCCTACAATTGCACATTATTGTAAGTGCGTACAACCCGAACGGGTATTAAGACGCGGTGCTAATAATAATAATAGTTTTTATTCTAAACGGTGATATATCTAATTGTGCACCCCACTCTCGGTACACCTGACCATGTAAGTCGTGCGTGTTTGGATGATCGTTTCAATCCTCCACTAATAATAATAATAGTTTTTATTCTAAACGGTGATATATCTAACTGTGCACCCCACTCTCGGTACACCTGACCATGTAAGTCGTGCGTGTTTGGATGATCGTTTCAATCCTCCACTAATAATATTATTATAGCTAACATCTATTGTTAATTATGTTTTACTAAGCAATGGGAACCCACGGAAACTCAAGATGTTAGTAGAATTTTTTTTACATAAGCATTAAATAACTTATGTTATATTTTTTCACTTTATAAAGGAGTAATGCCAACATAATATACATATAATATTAAGTTTGCAAGGTTCAACTAGATTTGTAAGGCCTGTAACTATTAAAAAATTGTACAATATTAATTTGTAAAGCCTCTAAATATAAAACATTGTGGTTTTGTAGGTAACGGAGGAAGCGCCCTTGATTCCACGTCACTCTGTGGACGCCATAGTCAATATTACTATCAAGGTTATACCTGAAGAAGCAGTGGACAAGTCCGGTTCCATCCGTTTTGCAGGCATAACAGCCCCGGAATTTGTAGCTCCGGGTCCAAATGGAGTACGTTGTTTAAAATTGTTTTACTTTTATTCATCACTGTATGTATAAATATATATACATGCATATACTGAATACAAGACATAGTTTTTCCTTTCATTAAAACATTTATTGGGAACTTAAGATTTGTAATATTTGGTTACCAAATCAAATTAGTCGAATTTGAAAATAATTATAATTACTTTTATTATTATTTACTATTTTATTAGGGATCCAACACCTTGACTTAGTCGATAGCATGTCTCTCTACTGAGCTGAGGGTCCTGGGTTTGATTCCCAGCATGGCCGAAAAATTATCATTAGTGAAATGTGGATTTACCCTTTCATAGTGATAAATTAATGAACGGGGACTGGATGTTGGGCTTGCGCTAGTCTTAAGGTAGATTATAAGACAGATGTAGCTACGACAAGCCTAGTGGAACATAAATGGCTTGAATAAAAAAAACTGGCCCTGGCCATAGGCTGGAAACCATAATGGATGTAAAGTAAATTATTTTACTAGGGAGGGGACCTTCTAACCATGAAACCTTTAATAATATATATATTTAAATTTAGATTTGAAATTTGTTTTAGATATTTAATACTGCCTATTGATTGTTTATACTCAGAATAATTATAAGGAAATTTTAACAAACTTACCGCAAAGTATTAATCCAACACTTAACTAAACGTATGAACGTTCTAATTAATGTTTCAGGTTTTGTTGTAAAATTAGATTCAAACTTGTAAAATAGAGGATTAGGCCAATATCTTACTATCGTAGTAATCATCTTTCAAACATGTGTTTAAAATGAATTGTAATTGTCATCACAAACACAACTTGAACTTGATGATAGTCAAATTAAACATGAAAACCAATTTAACTGATATAGCTTGCCTGTGTGAGGAGGAAAAAGGAATAATGGAACAGTAACCAAAGTGATTAAAGATTGGGGCAAAAATGTGTTCATTGCTATATGACTTGACTATACGTCAATATATTGTTGTTGTTGATGTAGTCTCCGAGCAAGCAGGAGCTGCTCCGCTGGCGTCTCGCCTCTTTACTGAACATCAGTGTGGAGATTGTGTTCAATGCTATGTGATATTGTTATTGTTATTGTAGTCTCCGAGCAAGCAGGAGCTGCTCCGCTGGCGTCTCGCCTCCTTACTGAACGTCAGTGTGGAGATTGTGTTCAATGCTATGTGATATTGTTATTGTTATTGTAGTCTCCGAGCAAGCAGGAGCTGCTCCGCTGGCGTCTCGCCTCCTTACTGAACGTCAGTGTGGAGATTGTGTCCAATGCTATGTGATATTGTTATTGTAGTCTCCGAGCAAGCAGGAGCTGCTCCGCTGGCGTCTCGCCTCTTTACTGAACGTCAGTGTGGAGAATGTGGATGTATTCACAGTCCTACACTCTCCTCACAACACCAACGGTTCACAGCTGGATGTGAGGTATTCTGCGCACGGCTCACCGTACCGACAACCCGAGAAGCTGAACAACCTCTTGGCTGCCCATCAAGAAGAGGTGACCCTTCACTAACACTCTACTACTCGTATGCTGGTGTAGAATAAAAACTGTCGCTTCTTACAAATATTATATAATCACCTCATAAACCAAAGAAAGGTTTTCCTAATCGAGATAGATTATATCTCCTTCTAAATATAATATATATCTACTTTCACGCATGCATACATTTAGTAGCTTGACTTGCATCTGTCATCTTTTGATAGGATTATTATTACCTATCCACCCTTTCTGTACCTTCTTCCATATATTTACAAAACAAAACTCAAAAAGTGAAAAGAGATTTCTTTAAATAAATATATAAAATAACACCATTTGTAAATTTTAGCCACAAAAAATGTGTTTGTATTTTCCAAGCAAATTGATCTGAACCTATTATTAAGGGTGCCCACCCACTTGCGGATATTGGGGAGGCCAGGACTGAAACCTGACCCACATTAGATCAGTTCTATAACAGAAGGCTAAGTTCTCTTGGTTAACGGCCAACAAGTAATCAAAGTACTTCCTACACGCTGCATTTATCTTAGGATTCTTAAGAGACTCTTGGCCTTTAAGTGTGTGTGTCTGTACGCGTGCATGTCCATCAGCCAATGTCCCAGTTTTTTATGACTCTTTTACTTTATTTAATTCTTTATGAAAAGCAATTAATAATTATTAATTTGGTTCCTAATGGTTTCTTGTGTCACCAAGATACAGATTGTCTTATGTTTTATTTAATTCTGATATCCTTTCTGGCTAAGGTCTCCATTCATGTATAATATCTAGCGAAAAGCTCTAGGTTTAGTTCATCAACTGTGAAAAAGTACCACACATGCAGTTTTCTGCTTAGATCTGTTATCTGCAGGCCAGAAATTGCGTGTGTACAGTGAACCGAGTCCTCGGACAAGAAACTTTGTCATTTCTTCATCGTTCTCGATGAACACCTGCGACTATAATCGCTAAACAACACACAAGCAGCTTTCATTTCATCATTGTTCTCGATGAACACCTGCGACTATAATCGCTAAACAACACACAAGCAGCTTTCAGTTCATCATCGTTCTCGATGAACACCTGCGAACTATAATCGCTAAACAACACACAAGCAACTTTCAGTTCCAATAAACAGTCACCACATCGTGACTTCTCTTATAACTGTGAGTGAGGGGTGATTACTAGATTTCAGTCCGTGGCGCATAAGACGATGGCCGCAAGTGAGTGGGCGCCTTAGCTCATTCTCATAGGTTTGTAAAACTAGCTGTTTTGTACTAGATTGAACAAGAGCTTGGTTTGACCATCCTGATGGTTAACATTGATGAATGTTTGATGGAGAAAGTATTCTGTGAGACTGAATCTTGCACAAACTTCCTCAACAAGAGCAATGTCCCATACGCTGTTTACACCAACACGTCCTCATTTGTTGGAGTGAGGGCGGTCGTTGACCCTCTTTGCAACTGTAAGGTCAAAGAAAGACCAATATGTCTAAATGGAGGAACCCCCGTTGGACCATTTAAGTGAGTTATTTGAATGTGTTTCAGTTATCAACACTTACCTAAAAATAAAATGTTTAATCAAAGCACAAAACACGAGTCACAATTTTTACAAACCAGTAGATTAAAATTAACGCTCTACATTTGAAAGATTTAAACCTTTGCAACTCTTTAAGAGTTTCAAATTGGAATAAAATCCGAATAGTATTTGTTTATTAATTTAAATGGTTTCTGGATTGACTTTCATGCTTTAGAAACTTTTCAGTTATATTAGGTTAAATGATATATTTTTTAATCAATTCCAGGCATAAAAATGACTAGATTTTTCAAAATGTCAGTTTTATGTTAAGCTAATATCGACTAATGAGGGTTGACCCATTAAAATGAAATGCAAATTTGGTTATTGGCCACATGACAAACGTGATATGCTATTAAAGAACTATTGATTACATTTTAATTAGGTATTGATGTTAGTTTCAGTAAAAAGTTATAATTATTGTAAACCCTAATTCCAGAGTGCGTCAAACTATTGACACGTCAATTAATGGCTAAAACACTCATACAGCCAATACATTGGCGCAAGCCAAATTTTTTTCTTTTAGTATCACATTTATTTACTAGATGGTACCACAAGAACATGTCCTAAATGGGTTTTTTCAACAGGTTCTTACAAAAAATATTTTATATTTTAGCAAATTAAATGTGTTATGTTCACCATTTTTATTTTAGTGTGAATATGTTTCTCGTTTAGTGTTTTCTCTTTATTTACTGTTTGTGTAGAGCTAACAGTTTGGCAATGACATGACATGTGTGCTGACTCCTAAAGTATGTTTGTATTTATTACTTTACAAAATATGATATAGCTCAGAATTGGACAACACAACAAAAACCTAACTTAAACCAAAAATGTATAGAAATAAATGTCCTTTTTTCAGGATGACTAATGAAGAAAGAAAACATAAATTAATTTAGTTTTTCACTTCTCAATTATGAATTTTAATCTAGTACTTCAAATTTTCTGATTTCAATTTTAATTACAATTTTTGTGGTCTATTGAGTAATGAAATATTTTTTCTCTAAGTCTTATATTTTATAGTAGGCCCTACAAGATGTTGTTTTTATACATATATGTTCAGAGGAATGAAGGGAAAGACCTACACACGTACAATGTTTATTGAATACAGTGACTTTGTGCCATTTTTTCTTTGTATACTAATACTAACATTTCTCTATAAGGAAAACCTCTTTTCTCTTTATGAGGTAAATGTATTATATTTGGAAGAAGGTATAGTATAGGAAAGGTGGATAGAAACATGTAAAAGGGGGATGGATAAACACAATGAAAAGAACAACACAGTTCAAACAAGCCATATTGTTTTCGTCCCTTTTATATGTTTCTATCCATCTTTCCTATAACTTCTTCCAAATATAATACAATTACCTCATAAAGCGAAAAGAGGTTTTCCTTATAAAATACTAACATTTGAAATTTCTAATCTAATATGACTCTGTTAGATTCAGATTCAAAATTTTGGAGCTTTGCAAAAGCTATGGAAGTTTTTTCTAAAATATAATTTTTTAAATATTATCATATTGAAAATAAAGCTGGGATTGTTAACTCTTTTTGTTCAAAACACAAGATGTATGCCTGTGGGACATGTTTTAATCATGTAATAATACTTGTTGATGATGTTTTGTAGTTGTGAGTGTATAGATGGGTTTGAAGGCCCATACTGCGAGTTGATTAGCATCGGGTTCCACGGTAAGGGCTGGGCCCTGTATCCGCCCCTCTCTGCGTGTGAAGAAGCTCGGGTCAGCTTGGAGGTCACCCCCTACACGGAGGACGGACTCATTCTTTATGTCGGACCTCTTCGCTACAACCCAGCGTTACACGTACAAGGTATTACAAACATTTGTGTGTGTCTGCTGTTGACTGAGGTGGAAGGTTGGGGAATCCCAGTTTGTTGGAACCTTTGGCCTGATGTTTGTAATTATGTTTGGAGGATGTCCACAGTAACCTTCATATCTTTGAAACATTACTAATGAACAAGGAAACTTTGATATATTATAATCTCAACAGATTTTATTTATCACACTAAATAATAAAAATTTCAACAGACAATTATTTTTAGAACAGCTATTAACTGACCAATTTATTGATGATTTTTTTTTTCAAAAATGACTATTTTTTAATTTTTAAATTATAATGTAAAACCCATTACAAAATGCAAAAAATATACAAAAAATAATAATTACCCACTATTTTGGCCTTTTTTTCAAAAATTTCAATTTTCGGTACATTGAACAGAAGTACCGTGAACACTAATTTATAAACCACAACTCTCTAAATTCTATAACTTATCTATAAAAAAAGTTTAAAAACACTTAAGTTTATAAAATAAAGAGAAGTTTGAATTAAAAAAACTGTTTCATAACTTGCCCACTAGTTCAAAAATTTAATTTAGTATGGTAATCGCGAAAACATGTGGGAATATGAAGTGGGATCTCACACTTTTCACACTGCCACACGGTTTCACTCCTAACTTTTTTTTGGGCGCACACAAAACATCTCTTTGTTGGATTTGCCTTTTTAGCTGTTGGTGGAATCTTCATTACAAAGTGTGGCCAATTCTTGGTCTGAAGACGCAGAGGGCTAGGTCCAAGTGAAGGTCTTCCACGGCTTGGGTATTGTGGTAATGTTACATGTTCCAATATCTGTTCCACAAAATTCAACCAGAACTCAGTGAATGATTCCCTTTTCCCAGTTAGTCTTTCACACCACAAAGGAATTGTAAAGTGCCATATCGAACATGTAAAAAAATATATTTTTTTAACTTTTTGAATATCTTCTCATTACTGGGAAACTTGAAAGTACCTGGTCTTGACGGTCAACACCACCCATTGCGTTATTATAGTCTATAACAACTTGAGGTTTCACAACTTGTACACAACCCCCAACCTTTCGCTTCACTCTTTTCGTTTTTCCAGTGTCAGTCATGAGAGATGAGTCATGCATTGTTGATAACATCAAGACATCTTTCTTATCTTGCCATTTGAGACATAGGATATTGTTAGAGCTTTGATGGACTACTTCTCCTGCAGTAAGTTTTTTTGAAACAACAGCTGCAGGCATGTTTTTTCTGTGCTTACGAACAGTTCCTAGTGCGTATGTTTTATTATCCAGTAGCAACCTGAATAATGTTGGAGAACTGTACCAGTTGTCGGTATGAATGGCATATCCCTGGTTCAAAAGTGGCTCACTCAGGTTCATGACAACAGCTTCACTGGCCAACATGTCACCATGATCATCCTGGCCACAATAAACTGAAAACTTCCAGCAATATCCTGATTTTGACTCGTTCAGTTTGTAAAATTTTACTCCAAACCTGGACCGTTTTGAAGGATTGAATTGTATAAAAGACAGTCGTCCTCTGCACTTCATCAAACTTTCATCAATCGCTATATTTTTGTCAGGCGTGTATACATTCTCATATTTTACATTCATGTACTCTATCATAGGCCTAATTTTTTTCAGCCTATCATCATCTCCTTCATAATCATTGGCAAAATGTAGATATTTACATAAGAGTAAAAAACGTTTATAAGGCATGACCTTTGAAAAAATTGGTGTACGAAGAATTATCCTCTTTGTCCAGTACATTTCTAGCCGTTGTTTGGGATTTTGCGACATCAGCACAATAAGGGCAAAAAACGCTTTTAGTTCGTCTACAGTAACGGGAAACCATTTCTGACGATTTTGAATGTCAACAGTATCCAACTTCACTTGAGCATACCTATTAGTTTCAAGCACAATCATTTCAAAAAAATCATCACCCAAAATTTCACTAAAAGCATCATTTTCTTTTGGTACAGTTCCATCATTACAAAGTTTTTGAATAATATTTTCATTCACTCCAGAGTGACCAATAAAAGGAATTTCAACTACCCTATTTATCTCGTTTTTCCATTCCCAAGTGTATGTATTACGTATTATGTCTTCATTTTCATCGCTTTCACATTCACTATTATATTCGGAGCCGTCATTTACAACAATATTCGTTGGCAGTTCGAAATCTTCATCGTCTGTTACATCACTGTCACTCTCACACAAATATTTTTGTATTTCTTCTGGCCTATTTGCAAAATTACCGCGCAGTGAACTCATTTTGTTGGGAAAAAGCCAAGTGAATAAACAATTATATACAAGGTAGAAGTAATAAACACTATACTTTTGTCACTAATAAAGGATACTAACAGAGATTGGATAATAATGACACAGATGTTAGAGCTCACATTACGCTAGACATCTATTAGAGAAAAATAAAACCATAACTAGAAGGAACTGGATTTCTCTGACATCTATTGGACATTCATAGAACTACTACGAAACAATATCATTGTATTGAAATAACACGGCGAGAAAGATACGTCAAAGTCCCTGTTGTATTGTAAATCCATGGCGAGTAGCACTCGTCAATGTCAGCGAATGGGTTAAACAGTATTTTATCACCGACTAATGATTAAATGACATCAATAACATAAGCATTGATACATTAAGAAATGTCGGTCTCAAATAATTAGGTGTGCCTTGTTTCTTGTCTTTAAACCTTTCTCTCTACCTAAATGGACTTATCGAACGATTTAAAATATATAAATATTAGTCCTGTGCGGGAATTATATTTGGACTTTGGGAAATTTTTGAACTTGAAATAACTTTTAGCCGCGGGAAAGGGACGGGAAAACACGTAATAGTAATTTTAGACTTGAGTCTTATATTTGTTTTTTAGATTTATAATTCTAGTCCAAACTTATCCTTCCCATTCATTCAAATAAAACAAATCAGATAAATTGGTAGTTATAATTCAGTTTGATGTAGTGGTGAATATTATAAATATTTTTGATGATTCAGGAAAAGGTACAAAAACTTTGAATAGGTTATAGTTATATGTCTTTGAGATTCCATAGTGCTTCTCTTTTCCCCGATAACTATTAGTAAGTGTTTTGACAAAAATTACATTTATCTAGATAAATTAAAATGAAAAAAATACCTTAATGTTTATGTATCAATATTTAGGTCAATAAATCATTCTTAAAACAACATATTTGTATTTCTTTCTATTTGATCCACTCCCCCTCCCGTTTCTAAGCACCACATTTACTACCTGTTCAGGTTGTACACATGTGTACTATTATGCTAGTGAGTTAGGGATAAGATAGGTTTTGTACCCTTCTTGAAATAGTGTTTAAACTGAAAAGATAAATTCTTGCTCGAATGGCAAATAAATATTAATATTATTTCTTCAAACAAAACATAATCGAAAGATAAGATAGCTGGAACTATCATTTTTTAAGTCATGTGATTTATTGGTAAATATTTTTCACATTACTGTTGATATTCATGAAAACATTTTGTCTAATGCATCAGATTTAAGTGAAAATACATAATGCAAAAAACTATATTTAAATTGTTTTCTTGATAAGATTTTAAAAATTTGACCTCATATTTGTTTCAGATTTCATGTCGTTAGAGTTGCGATCAGGTTTCCCTCGTCTCCTGATGGATTATGGAACTGGTACAGTGTTTGTGGAAAACAAACAGATCAAACTCTCGGACAACAAACCTCATCATATCGACGTCATCTGGAGCAAAACTGTGAGGAGCTGTTTACATTGTTAAATAAAATGTTACCATACCAGAGGCACATTCTATTTTAAAACTAATTTAAGATAAGTGTTTGTAAACGTGTATAAATGTTTTTATTCAATAATTCATTTCACAAGTTGACTTGATCATGAGAAACACAAGCTAGTTTCCACGATTTCTTGTTCAACAAAACCTATTGAAGTCTATTTAATGGTGTGGCTTATATAATCACTAAATATGTATGTGAGACGAATCTTTGTTGGCCATCAATAGTGTAGATCATTGTACCTCTGTTTTACAGAGCATAGAGCTGAAGGTGGACAACTGTCAGATGAGCTCTTGTCTGGCCTTGACAACACCTCAAGGACCCAACGAGTTTCTGAACGTGAATGGCCCCGTTCAACTGGGAGGAACGACCATTGATCTTCCTTCTCTTTCTAAACTCATGAACTGGACCCATGTGCCCACTAGTGAGGGATTTTCTGGTTGCATACGCAATCTTACATTCAATGAAAAGGTAATAATATTGAGGTCAGAAATAGCAGGTTATAATGTTATCAGTTTTTAATGATGATGTGAGTGTGGACCCGTCTCTGGCCTACTGTTGGGCAGCAATTATATCGTCGCCACATTTTATGATGCGGATGTGGATGATTACGACGCGTGCATGTCTTACTACACACTTGTTATCACATGGCTATGATTATCTGATTTTACGTGTATTTCCTACTGTGTGATTATTTATTGGTTTATTGTTGAAATTAGTAGAGATTTAATATTGTACATGGTTTATTTTATTAATTGCACTTCAGTATTATACATTTAATAGTTGAACGATAAACTTTTTATTTGTTTACAAACTGCCGCGGAGATTTAGAGCTAGTGCTGTTACAAACTGAGATTTTGTCTGAGTTATTACAATGTTATGTTTAATATTATGTTTTCTGTCTGTTATTATACGCACAAGCTGCTTGATATTATGTTTTCTGTTGAGATTACTATATTCTGTGTGGATTTATACACACAAGCTGCTTATGTATGACCTACCCCTTGCCTCTTGGACCCCTTATCCCCAGTGTTAAAACTAACTAATAGGAGAACTCCTGGCAACCTGATGTTGTGAAGGCTTAACTTCCTATTGGATACAGGCATCCTGCTCATCCATCACCTGATTTTCAAATAAAACTGAGGGAATTTTTTTTAAAGAAAGAACATTTTAAAACGTATTGTATTGAAATTACTTCTGAAAACACAGGATTCATTGAAAGGAAACTTTACATACAGTTCTTTAAATAAAAATACACTTCAGGCATGACTTTTTGAATATATGAGAGGGGTAGAAACAGTATCATTACAAGGCCTACACATTTCCCAGAAACAATTTCGACCTCACACAACACAGATAGTTTGAAGGCTATCGGACCTCATATTGCGCACAAATAAGTGTAATACCGATAATTTAGAAGCTATTCTTGTCTTCAGATTAACAACAACGGTGACACAAACAATCTGGACACAGAGAAACAACTGCGCATTAGACTGTGCATATAGGGACACCACAGACTGCAAAGGAATAGGTTAGCAGCTGCTTAGTTAGTATTCCCTTGGTGTTTTAGTCGAGAGCTCCTGAACCCTTCATTTACCAAGCTTACCTTGCTCCTGGGGGCCTGCAAACCTTTGCTCCTCATATTTATTGATCTCAGGTGTTGGTGCCAAATATCGATATAAGTATTTAATCCTAAGAGTGTCTTCTCTGTGTTCTTATTTAAAATGTTTCCCCTTTCTTTCAGACATACAATTTGGGCTACCCGAGTGATTCTAAGAATGTCAACCCTGGATGCACTATGGAGATGGCGAAAGCTGTTTCCTTTGGCATTGACAGCAATTTCTTGGTAGCAATCCTGGTGTGTGTTGCTATCCTCCTGAGTAAGTTGGCCGTCGTCATAGAATAATAGAACAGCACTTGTTGATATCTTGTGTGACAGAGAAGTCAGTTTAAAAGTTTGTGGATGGCTCCATGGAAATGTCATGACATTATATGAATATTTGAATTTGGCGTGAAATTTATTGTTTCTAGTAATTTTGAAATGGATTTTGAATAACTTACGTGAACATATTAATACCCTACATAAATGGTATGACAAAATTGTAGAAACATAACTATGTAGTGTACTATAGCTCAGATCAAAGATTTTCAGTATCGTAAACCTCCCTTAAGTAAGTTTTGCTCAGAAAATTGAACAAATAAAGTTTTTAATCACTAAATATATTATATTATATTTGAAAGAAGGTAAAGGAAAGGTGGATAGAAACATATAAAAGGGGAGACAAACACAATATGGCCTTTACAATGAAAAGAAGAACACAGTTCACACTTTACACTGCTGCCAATGGACAGAGAGGTAATGGTTGCCTCTTAAAGAAAATTGACACAATGCTGCCTAGCTGTCTTTATCTCAGAATATAATTAAAACCATTTAACAGATTGGGCTAAAACTTTGTATCCTGGGTTTTCATAAGATCCCCTGATTCTGACAGGGCTAGGAGTTCAATATCTAATCCTTGCTGAATGGGTGGGAAAAAAATCAGTATTTTTGAAATTTGCTTTAACAATTTAGATTAAGTTTTGTATCCAGCCATTATTTAACAATACAAACCACGACTAGTCTTGTTTTCCCATAAACATGATTTGAAGGATGTTTTACATAAACACAGTTTTCCAATTCTGATCAATCTCCACAACTATTTCAGTTACGAAATAACTCATCATTGTCAAGTGGTAGTACCATCAAAAATAAATATTTCTATGAACCAATCATTTCTGCGCAAAGGAAACGCATAATAATATGTTTTGTGAAGCACTTTGAAATTGAAATCTGGACAGATAGAGATATTACTCTTTTCTCAATGTTTCTGCATATATCATTTTGTTTCCAAAATTGTATGAGTTTTAAGTAAATATCTTTATTTTAAGATGAAAGAAGAAGAAAAAGGTTAAATAAAGGACAAATCGATTTTTAAATTAGAAATAACACTTAAAAAACACAATTTAAAAATAAGAACACTCAAATAATTAAAATGGTTTCAACACTCATGTCCTTAAGGACATTACAATTACACTAACAATTATAAAACAAGGTTATCAAAATGAATCATTGCACGATGGCTTGTAAATGTTTAACAAGACAGTGTAGAAACACTGTACAGTGATGTAAAGTAAGTGATGGTGAAGGAAGTCAACCTGAAAGGACAGTTAGGTCAGGCCTAGATGGAAACAAATATTTCTCTCTTCATGTCTCCTTAAACTTTTACACTTCCCACTTCTTCAAAACTTCCACAGTTGCACATTAGTTTGAATTTTCAGGAATATTACTTTTTCATTAATGTCTCTTCATATGAAAAATAAATATTTCTGTTGAAGTCTAGGTAAATTTATAAATGTAGTGACATCTGTGGTGCGCAGGTGTGTGCACAATGGTACTGTTGTGTGTGCATGGGATTGAGGAGAGGCACTCAGCAGTGGTATAACTAACTATCCTTTCCGGTTGGCTTCTTTCACTATCAATTTACATTGTTGTACAATGTTTCTACACTGTCTTGATTAGAAGTTAGAACAATTGACGTTTTAATAAACTAATATTTCCCCAAAATGTTCTTCAGTAACTTAATTTACCATATAAGTAAACATAATAATCATAAATAATTAGAAATTTGAAGTGTTTTGTATTTTGTTTATTATTCCTTAGTGTAATCGTGCATTATCACATCTTCGTTCCATTTCCATTCTTCTCTGCTCAGTTGAACATGTGCGTTGTACAGGCTCTCATTAGACATTATTTTATTGAGAAATTTACTTCAATTTAATTTTTAATGTTTATAAAAGTTGATTATCATACTTTGAAATTAAAAATAATATTTCTAGCAAATGAAATAGTAAGTGCTTTTTTAATATAAATGTAAGTTTGGTAAAATATGCTTTGCAATAAATAAGATCAGCGATGATCTTAAACAGGTTAACCAACATAATTCTATAACTAAATAGTAACTAAACTAGAGCTAGTTTTGTAGCTAAACTTATTATTTAATAAGAGTTTTAAATATCTTAGGTTTGAAAACATTTAATATAATAATGTATTCTTGGTATTACATGTTTAATTTAACATAAATTATTATTTTAGAAAGGGACCAGGTAAAAATAGTAAAAAGAATCACTCATTTAGTTAGTATTTGCTTAGCTATTTTTATTTTCATTAATTTGTCATGGCAATACAAGTAAACAACTTAAATCAAGTATAATTCAAAATGGACGAAAATATTGAATAAATCTACCTGTCGAAAGTGGTTTTAAAGCTCTATTACATTATTAATGTGAACATCGAAATTAATTTTTAACAATTTGTTGAGAAACCGAATGATATATAAGTAGAAATGCTGATATTATCTCAATTAAACAGACTATACTTAATATTGTGTTTTAAAAATAGATTATTAAGTACATCAAGCGGAAGCTCTAAAATAACGAGTCTACAAAACTTCCAATCTCGATTTCGAGCCTAAGTGACAAGCTCGAGATCGAGTTTGAAATAGGAGTACTTGTAGAGCCCTATTAAAAAGTGTACTACTAGTAGTGGTAGTAAGTTTGGTGAAGATCTGTTACTATAACACCAACAACTGAACAAAACTTTGGCTCCAAGTAGTTGTGTTGTTTGTTAACCTGATACTGTTTGTTTGCAGTCCTCCTCCTTGCAGTCGTCGTGCATCGACGCAAGACCGACGATATGTTCAAGGACACAGATGACATCAGGGAAAACATCATAAACTACGAGGATGAGGGTGGTGGTGAAGGGGACATGACAGGATACGATCTCAATGTGCTCAGATTGATGTATGACCAAGATGGACTTCCTATTGTTGACAAACCACCCCTCAAAGAGAACTACCACACACGGAGTGGTGAGTCAAATATATTATATTATAGCTAGTCAACACAGCGTGGGGATCTTCAACAATAAAAATTGAATCAAAGGAAACCAAATATGATTTTTAAAACACTATGGCTTGTTTTTTAAATTGGAAGGACCATTTTTAAATGGATTTAGGCTTATAATTTGCTATTGATTCCCCTTTTACTAAATATATTGAAAATGATGAATTCGTTGTAGCTTTATAGGCCAACATTTTAAAAAGCTAAACAGACTACAAAAATTTACTCACACCATTCTTACCAAATGCATTCCCCACATTGTTTTCCCCAATCCGAAACAAGTTTATATATCCTTATATCAAGGACAATACAACTCGTTCCAATCAGCACTCATAGTCATTATGATTTGTTACTTTTGTAATAATCTACTTGGTTTAATTAATATTTCATTCTTCTCTGAGTCACTTCTAGAAAATGTCCTGACATTACTGTTAGTTTTCATTTTTATCACTTGGCATATTTGGTTTATTGTCTGTTACCATAGAGTCAAAAAACTCCTGTTATAAACTGTGACTATTGCCTCCTCTCTCTTCACAGCTGACTGCCTGTCCAGACTGTACAGACTGTACATGTTCAATTACACCCCGGTAATAACAGATGTGGACCAAATGGTTGTATTCAGTGATAATTGTAAAGTGGATACAATATACAAGAAACATTTTGACACCAAGGTTCACATATAAAACACACCCAGACATATCACAGCAAGTTTCAGGGCACATCAGGCCCCTTCTTCAATAGAAGAGAGTAAAACGCTGAATGGAGGCTATTATTGAAACAACAGTCCTTTATAGTAGAATTGCGTTAGATAACAAGGTGGAACAAATTCCCACACACATTCAGGTTTGCTTTAAAGTTAGTCAGATTCCTTCATTTAACATATTAAATATATATATTAACAATATTGTGCAAAAAGAAGATAGTTGCTTTATTTGTATAGTTGTGATATCTTATATACAAAGTGTATTCTAATTTTTCTCTTTGTTTTAAGTGGGTGTGATTTATATCTGAATGATCTGAAATATTAATCTTTAAAATGAATAAAGAAAATAGTATTCTATGCTCTAAAGTTCTTGAGAATGCTACCTGTGTGACACTTACTGCTAAAGGTTTATCGGGCATTATACACGCCAGCAAACAGCCAGCGAGGTGATGAACTCCATGAACCCTTGTATCCTATGCCTAATCATGCTGTCAAAGTTCACATTGAATGCTGACATGTTTATGTAAATCCACTTAAAATTAAAAATGATTTGAAATTGAAGACGTCACAACAAACTATTGCTTCAACCAGCTTAAGAGTGCTATGTGGAAGTGTACAGGGCTTCATTTTCAAAGAAAATTGTTTATTTTGTGGTTATTTTATTGCTGATAACAAGAAGCCGGAAAAATCAGATGTCATTCCTGTAAGTTTTGTGAGACAATTGTTAGAGCAAACAGCAAATGTACATCAGGTCACTTTCTATCAATGACTTGCCTGCCACAGAAGCAAAGTACCACCAAGTATGGATATTAATTTTAGGAACAGCCGATCTCATTCCTGAGAGGTAGAATAGAGGCAGTCGTCCTCTTGACACAACTAGTCATGAAACTTTTGTAAAAACCTGTGAATGGTTACTAGAAAACATCAAAGAGCCAACATCATGTGTGGTTTCCTACTAGAGGGAACAGTTCTCGTTTTACAGAAGACACTGCAAGAGTGGTTTGGGAACATCACGATACATGAAAAGAAGGAACATCTAATAGGAAAACTAGAGCTGAGATAATTTTGGACTACCGCTAAAAGACCCTACCTAATGAAGATGATGGTGGAGCATTAGTTCACAAATTACCATGGTCTAAATCTGGGACTTCTGGTGATATGATAAGACAGAACGAACTGTATGTCCAAAAGTAGAATGGAAAAGTGACTCTAGTTTTGAATGTCTATCTAACACCTCGTACAAAAGATATGGAGCACAAATTATATAATTTGTCCATCACTTCCTGCTACGACTACTCTAGTCAGTTCAGTCCAGATTGACCAACTTAACCTCTACACTTCCCTGCTATAGAGTATATTACAGGGTGCATTATTGAATCTGGCAGAAACAGAAATAGGATTTTATTTCCAATAATAATTGTGACTTTATGTTTACAAATCACAACAAAAACTAATTTTTAGATGCCCCAAAATTAGACTTTGTGTTAAATTTACTTAAGAAGAAATGTACCATATGTCACCTTGCTCTTGTACTTTTTGCCCTCTGTATTAAATCTGTTGCCTAGGCACACGCCCTCCTGCTTCCTAATGTGCCACCTTAAACCAAGGCCTTGGCTTATACAGATGACATTATATGTATTTTATTTCTCCCTTGTGACCTTTGACCATTGTCTGGCCACATTGCTCCAGTCTGAAGAAGTCTCTGCAATATGCATGGGGGAAATATGGGGTTAATAATAATAATAACTTATAATAGATAGGTTAATAGGATATATTACATCCTTATATGCCACTGGTTAAAGAGTCGTGGTATGTAAAACTATCCTACTAGTTCTCTACAATGGCCCGGAATCACCTCTAGTCGGCGAGAATAACCGTCCTCAGTAGATCTATCATTCTTCCTTGTGCTCTTAACCCAAAGACTGTTCTTTCTACCCTCTGTTATTGACAGATCTACTTATAGCATATATCTTTGGCTGTTTATCCCAAATATGACTAGTTTTCGTCAGTACTGTTGTAATGAGAGTCATTTTTCTGTTTACAGCTTTTACTCCTTCAATTCTACTCCCTGCTGATGTTTTATTGTTTTGTTGCACCTAGCTAAGTTTCTTAGTGCTGGAGCTGTGCTATAACTCTTGCCAGCATCATCCCGGCACAGCAGCGAGGTTATGGCCAACATGACTGATTAAAAAAACACCATTACCATGTTTGTTTAAGTAATAAGAGTTAAGTTTTCACCCTTCAAATGAGTATAAAATACTTGGTCAAACGGTTTACACAAACACACAACAAATTCCCCGACCTTTCCAGGTTTTCCAGAGATAATTTCTAACTTTTCCAGTCAATAAAATATTACAAACATTATTAAGATTGCAACTTACTGTAATAATATTTTTAGACACACACATTATGAAATTGTATCACTCTATGAACGGGTTAAAGGGGTTCAATCTAAAGCCATGGGCCGTTGTCTAGTAAGATCTAAGTTAGATTTCAGTGAGATCAAATTGAAAGCTCACCTCACACCAGCACAGCTTAAAACTGTTGTGAGCCACATTCTTTTCTAGTTTCTTCTTCCTGTAGTGTAAGTGAATTCTCATGCATGCACATAACCAGGACTCAACTCTGGCTAACTGCGAACATTAGAGGGGGGGGGGGGAAGACGAGAG
>CABFVX010005875.1:29552-41331 GCA_902151425.1 Timema shepardi
CAACTCTGGCTAACTGCGAACATTAGAGGGTGGGGGGGGAAGACGAGATGAACATCACATGTTGACTTTGAGAGTCAACTCTGGCTAACTGCGCACATTAGAGGGGGGGGAAAGACGAGATGAACATCACATGTTCACTTTGAGAGTCGAGACTGGCAGCTCATTAAGGACAACTGTTAAAAGGGACTCACGGTAGGTATTGGCTGGATGAAAAATGTTATTTTGACTCGTAAATGAAATGTCCATATTATTTTAGTGTCTATGTGAAAATTCCAGAAATCTGACCAAATTCCCCGACTTTCCCCCATTTTCCAGGCCGCTGGACACTCTGCCTTAGTTTGGTTACTGTTACTTTTAGACCCACACTTTTACTAGTCTTTCAAAAATTTGTTTTTCTCAAAAATGTATGAAATAATTAATGTGTAATATTATTTTTTGTAATTTCTTTCTTAGCTCCAGAGGAAGTTCCAGACATATGTGGCTTTCTGGATGCCAAAAAGAAAGTGTGTGATAACGATCCTGAGACCTATCCTTTTGACGATGTCCGTCACTATGCTTATGAAGGTGATGGCAACAGTACAGGATCTCTCTCCTCGTTGGCTTCAGGTGAGATTCTGCTCTGGCTACGATCATCTTCAGGTCCAGTAGCGACCGTGTGTCTCGTGTCCCCACATGGTGCTTGTAGTCACTACAACTGTGATAATATCTCTATTGGACCTTATGAAACAATACAACCCCATACATCCGGACTAATTAGAACCTAGGCTAGGGGAGCCTCTTGATAAGAGACATGTTACAGAACTACCTTTACCCTCCCACGACTGGCGATGGGAGGGAGCATCTT
Source organism: Timema shepardi (assembly GCA_902151425.1). Taxonomy (NCBI): domain Eukaryota; kingdom Metazoa; phylum Arthropoda; class Insecta; order Phasmatodea; family Timematidae; genus Timema; species Timema shepardi. The sequence goes on from CABFVX010005875.1 coordinate 30,397, forward strand.
GATAAGAGACATGTTACAGAACTGCCTTTACCCTCCCACGTCTGGCTATGGGAGGGAGCATCTTGATAAGAGACATGTTACAGAACTACCGTTACCTACCCACGACCGGCGATGGGAGGGAGCATCTTGATAAGAGACATGTTACAGAACTACCGTTACCTACCCACGACCGGCGATGGGAGGGAGCATCTTGATAAGAGACATGTTACAGAACTACCGTTACCTACCCACGACCGGCGATGGGAGGGAGCATCTTGATAAGAGACATGTTACAGAACTACCGTTACCTACCCACGACCGGCGATGGGAGGGAGCATCTTGATAAGAGACATGTTACAGAACTACCGTTACCTACCCACGACCGGCGATGGGAGGGAGCATCTTGATAAGAGACATGTTACAGAACTACCGTTACCTACCCACGACCGGCGATGGGAGGGAGCATCTTGATAAGAGACATGTTACAGAACTACCGTTACCTACCCACGACCGGCGATGGGAGGGAGCATCTTGATAAGAGACATGTTACAGAACTACCGTTACCTACCCACGACCGGCGATGGGAGGGAGCATCTTGATAAGAGACATGTTACAGAACTACCGTTACCTACCCACGACCGGCGATGGGAGGGAGCATCTTGATAAGAGACATGTTACAGAACTACCGTTACCTACCCACGTCTGGCTATGGGAGGGAGCATCTTGATAAGAGACATGTTACAGAACTGCCGTTACCTACCCATCTCTGTCAACTTCCTCACTTGGATATGTGTTTCTTATAGTTTTGGTACAAATTGACTGTCTTAACCCAGTAAGAACCAGTCTGTCCACTCTATACTTATAGACCTCAAGGCCAAACCACTACAAATCTGGATAACCTGTGTCCAGAAAATTGGGAGTTCTACTGTATTCCTACTGTTTTACTATTTGCTTGGCACTCTTTAGCAATAGCTCACAATAATAATAAATTACAACATGTGTGGTTCCTTATAACAGACCCGGTTTTGTGGTGGGTATTTCTGAGTAGTCTGCAGACCTAGCACTTCACTGTCTATAATCCATCAACATTGCAAGTTGGTTACTTTGGACCAGACCGCCAATGACAGGGAAATCAGGGTTCCAATATTGTGTGAGAGTGTGGAGAAATGAAGAGAGAAGTTTATTTGTTTCCATCATGCCTAACCAAACTCTCCTCCCCTACTACCCACTTGGAAACATTGTGTTCTTCTTTTCCTGTTAAATATCACACAGTTTCTCACCAACATTAAACTTGTTCATTAACTACTCAACTGATGACCTTTTTTCATTTTTTATAATTATTTTAAGTTTTTGTTCTATTGTAAGAACATTTCTTTACATGGTCATTAAGGGTTTGAAAAAATGAGAGCATTCCCCCGTTACAAGATAACAAACCACAAACTGATAACAGGCACACTGCACGAGTCCGCTGTTCCTAAAAAATAGTAAACACGCTATACGTGTGCTCAAATAACAATGAGTCATATAATGTGTGTTCACAAATTGTTATAATGTACAGACCCCAGGTAGCCGTAGCCTTACTTTTTCAATAAGTAGCCTATCTTACTATACAAGGGAGACTCACGGATCACGACACGTCTCTACCTTGTGACTGTTGAAACACATAGCATGCTCATCCAATCAGAATACAGCCAGGCACAATTAATCTTAAAAGGTACCCAGAAACTGTGCAGTTCACAATAATAAGATAGTGGAGCTGAAATCCTCGAAAAGAAGTTATTTCAAGATAGCATCTGTTTTTCATCCCTAGATTATAAAACATTGTCCTATTATTTAGCAATTATTATCTTGGTTTAAAAGGAAAGACCAAAATATTTTACAAATTTGATATATTTGGATAGTTTAATAATATATTATATCCTGTTTATTGAACATGTTTTAGTAGATTGTTGTCGTGTATCTCACTCTGGTATTTGTCTCCGTTTGCAGGCACAGATGAGAACGACCTCAACTTTGACGACCTGTCCAATTTTGGTCCTCGGTTCCGCAAGTTGGCCGACATGTACGGGGAGGACCCTAGTGACGAAGAGGAAGAGGAGAACTTCCACAATGCAGCATCGGAGTCGTGGTGTTGAGGTTGGGCGTGATGGCGGTCAACCCATCTCGAGCCCGCGTTGGCTCGACTGTGTAGGGAGCAAGTGATACTAAGCATTCCGAACTTATGGTCTGACTCTGTCACAGTATTATATCATAACATTGTTACACTGCACTTCTAGTATACAAGAAAACAAGTTTCGTGCCGTGAGAATATTCTATTATGTGTTTGTTTTATATTTTATAACGTGGGTTATGACAAAATATAAAACTGCTGTGATCCAAGCTTTTGAAAACAAAATCGCTCAAAATATGAAGCACATTCTTATATTAATTTGTATTAATATCATTCCTCTATTTAAAAGCAGAATATTTCAACCCATCTTGTTAGATCAACGAAGATTTGGTGCTTCAATTCTGAATAATGAACAAAAGTGCCAAACGTATTTCCAATTTTAGACTTGACTCTGTTCTTTTGGGTCTTTTGAATACATTGCAGGCGTCAACATCCATTGATGTTAGGGGAAAGACATTCATTAATGGTGAGTTATTGTCTCAGTAGATCCCATCCTAAACAAAGCTTGAAATAGAAGATACGTAATGTTACTTATGTGACACACAGGCATATATCGAACAAAAAAACTTGACTGTTGTGTTTTATAAATAAAAACTGTATCTTGGAGCTCATTGTACTTAACTACCAACTCCTTTGTTTATGTTATATTGCTTGCAGTGGTGAGCTGTAGGGGTCCCCCACAAACCCATTGTTAACATTTGTTTAAAATTTCACTACTATTTTGCAGTATTTGGCATCATTTTCTTTTTTATAACTAAATCATATAACATCTAGTGATCCTTGTGGATTTGTTTTAAATAATAATCTAGTGATTTTTTTTTTGTTACTTTATAGCAATCATAAGACATTTATTTTAACTTTATATTAATTACTAAGCCAGAATATGTTTGAAGTAATATTTTATTTTCATATGTCCACATTTATTGAACCCTTGTATATAGGTACCTTATTTATAATAACATCATTACATTTCTGTAAATCTCAAACAACATTAAAATATTTTCCTCTTATCATTTTATTGATATTTTCAAATATTAAAAGAACAAACAAAAAATGAGTTCATTGTTGTAATGTTGGCAGCTCACCACTGATTACTTATAAATGAAATAATTGTTACTCTGTCAATTGATAATGAAAGAAGTTTAGTGTGAAGAGTTAGTGCTTTTTGCATACCAAAGAGACTGAAGGACTTCATTGAACACTTCCTAATATCAACAGAACATTGTTACTATAAGAATGGTATGTTTGAAAGATAAATATTTTGGATAAAGATATAATGTATGCACTGTATCAAATTTTGATTTGCAATAATATTTTTGTGACAACTGTTTGAAGTTATGTGATTTATCTTTGAATGAGTTTCTGTTTTGTAATTATATTTGTTCACGACACTTGCACTACCTACACTTTGGGTGCAGCACAGAATCTGTCCAGAGTAAAAAGAGTACAAAGTAATGTTTTAATAACACTTTGTCATTGTGAACTGTGTGTGCTTGATGTTACCCCGAAACACTTGAATACATTATTATTAGGAACATATTCGAATATTCCACCACTTGCGTTCTTTCACACCATCTTCTATTGTGTCTGTGAAATATAACACCAAAACAAGTTTTAACTTGCCACAATAGTGTATATTCATCAATTTAACAATCATTATCGAGGAGAAACGAACCTATAGGATGCATTCACTATTCAACATCCTCCCACAAGAGTTTCAGAAGGCAACTTGCCAAATTCTCACAAAGTTCAAAGGTCCAACTAAAAATAAAACACACAAACTGACACTTGAATTAACTATAACTAAAAAAAGTCACTGAATTTAATAATAAGCATAATATATAATTCTTTAAAATATTAATAATCTAATAAGAAAACATAAAACTGAATTAAATTTACAACTAAAAAACACATAACTATTCAAGGATTGAAAATGTTCCTTATTAACATAGTTGACAACGATGTCTATATCACCTGTGTGGTCACAACACACCGCGCCTATCTGCGCCATTCAAACACCGGACTCTCAGATCTTCTACGGGGCATGCTGCCCGCTCACTTGGCTATCGCTGGGGCAACAATCAGTCTAGAAACCTCCATTTCCAGAATACACTCTAGGTTCGAAGAAAGTGAGCCCAGACACTTCTATATGCGCGTCTCTTCCAAGAAAGCTGCCTGCTGTCCCACCATAAGCCCCCTGGATGGCAGTCAATATTATATTTTGTAATACAAGAGTACTATAAAATAGAGCAAGTAGTGGAATATTCTGATACTAATTATACAGATAGTTCCTATAATTAAAACATGGTCACATATCACATATGAATACATGATATCTGCAATATGCAAGAATTATTCTTTAACCTTAAAACTATCTAAAAATACTTCAAGCACTTAAAAATAATCTGTTTTACTGCAAATACGTGTTGTTATATAATTGTGTGTGCATGAAGTTTAAAGGTTTTATGTAAAATATTACACATTGAAATAGTTTAAAAAAAACTAATTATTTTTTTAAGATTTCAAAGTTTACTTTGATAAAAACTCAAACAAATGCTAGAATAGAATATTCACGAATTATTTTGTTTTAAAGTGTCTCAAAATATAAAGATCGGAGAACGTTTAAACATTTTAACAAAACTTGATCGTCTTTATTGGTGTAATTGATGTATTTAATTGGCCTTTCCATTTGAAACCTCGGATGGTTTATTGTAAAGAGAATGTAGCAAGGTGCGTACACTTCTCTATAGAGAGATTCAATGTGCCTAGAAAACTCCTTTAGTCTGTCTCATGGCCGGGCCTTGTCCTTGTTCCATCTCACAATTATCACAATTATCACAAAGTAAAACAAATTTTCTTTAAATTATTTTAGTTATCCCCCATAAACCCATCAGTTATATTGTCCTATAACATCATATACAATTTAACTTAACCTCTATTTATACACTTTTGCAAGAGGCTGTTTGCGGACATTCTAAAATTAATCAAGGTTTTATGTTTTGGAATGTTGGAATACATGAGTGCTGGACACACACTAAAAGAGCATTATAAATTGATGGATCAGCGTGCTAGAGCAGTCTAAGTTACAATACCGTTCATTGTCCTTACTCCTTGGAGCTCTAGAGCACAGAACACTTATTGGGTGGACTTAATTCAACCTGCTAAAAATTAAATTATTGATTAAATGTTGGTCGGCACTGATTATTAATATATCTGTTTATTTGTCATATATATTTTGTGTCAAAGAAAACACTTTGGGTGATTCATATCATTTCTTGCTTCTTCTAATTTTTACAATTATAGGAGTATATAATTAATAGCCTTAACTGAGTGTGAATTAATATTTGGATTTAAAGGTGTTTTTTTTTCAAATCTACAATAATTTCTTGAGTACAAAGGGACCTAAGGGATGTCATCTCTATTTTAATGTAACACTAAGGACAAATGTGTTGGTGAACAAATTGATCAAATTGGCAACGTTAATTTAAATTAAAGGGTAAAATAAAATTTGATGTGTCTTACTTAATTCATATAGCTTCAAACGGTGAACTTCAACTTTTGATTTAATGAGGGAAAGTGCAAACAAGACATTCCCGATGTAACTGTTAGAGATTGTTGTTAGTTCCTTCGGACAGGAACTGGTGTTTCATGGTAGTTCCTTCGGACAGGAACTGGTGTTTCGTGGTAGAGATTGTTGTGTTAGTTCCTTCGGACCGGAACTGGTGTTTCGTGGTAGTTCCTTCGGACAGAGTGGAGGGAAAATAACTGGTGTTTCGTGGTAGAGCTTGTTGTGTTAGTTCCTTCGGACAGAGTGGAGGGAAAAGAACTGGTGTTTCGTGGTAGTTCCTTCGGACAGAGTGGAGGGAAAATAACTGGTGTTTCGTGGTAGAGATTGTTGTGTTAGTTCCTTCGGACAGAGTGGAGGGAAAATAACTGGTGTTTCGTGGTAGAGATTGTAGTGTTAGTTCCTTCGGACAGGAACTGGTGTTTGTGGTAGAGATTGTTGTGTTAGTTCCTTCGGACAGAGTGGAGGGAGAAGAACTGAGTGTTTCGTGGTAGAGACAATTCCTTGTTATTCATGCACTCCTGCCCAAAAAGTGTTTCTCTGTGCCTTTCTAAAGATGGAGTTCTGTCACAAAACTAGTCGGGAGGGGATGAATAAATAAAAATAAAGAAAACTGTGCATTTTTACTTTTTTATTAATCTAAGTTTTGTTTAAGTAATGTGTCCAAAATATTTGAATGAATTATCCGGAGCAAGTGGTGCTGTGAATTATATTTAGTTTAAAAATTTAACTATGTTGACTTAATATATTTTTACTTTTTCCAAAATAAGGTCATCACTTTTGTTCAACTTTAATTAATATTTTACCTACTGTATTAAGGTAGATTAACATATCCTCTTTAAAGTAAAACAAATACAAGTTAGTATCTGTCAGTTTTGCAATTGTTAACACAAACATGGAAAGTGTATAATTTGTGGTTACATTTTATTATTCTAGGGATGTGGTATCAATATTTATTAATTTATAGACGTTTAGAAAAGTATCCATATTAGTTAGTAGCTATGAATTTTGAAAGAATCAACAATTTTATCCTTGTAACATTGTTATTTTTAGTATGTTGTATGTACACACATGTAGATGTCTTTCTTGATATCCTTAGTAAAGTTATAACTTATAATTGTTAAGTAACTGTAGATAAAACTTTTACATTATAATAGATTTTTATATTCCTCGTAAATATAAGATTGTGATCACAAGATTGAAATACAGGGTTTTAAACGTACTACATTACTAAACATACATAATAACCAAACAATGGTTTCTTTTGATATCAATTCAACACCAGGGTTTAACGCATACTCGTCCGGGTAAAAGTATTGGACTGGAAAGAAAGATATTGATACCAGTAAAAGTATTGGAACTTTTTCTACATCCCTAGTTGGGCCTCACCCCTACCTACACCTCCAACTAAACAATATTGTAATATCACATTACTCTTTCTATCCAATTGCGCAAAATCATGAACCAGTTAATTTGTGGAACATTGCATTTATATCATTTAACATTCCTTTGTTTGAAAACTATTAGTTGTGATACAGTTGTCATATTGATAAATGCAACACATATATTTATGTAGTACTATAATTTAGATGTTATCTTTTATTTTTAAATGTTAAGATTAAAAATCTTATTTTTATCATTTTACTGTGGTGTATACAACCAATTATTTGTGTTAACTTTAAAATGTACCATAAATAATTATTTATTCTATCACTTAAAACCATATTATGGCATTAAAACACTGCCAGTAATTTCATGGTCTTAATAGTTTAGATGATATTTTTGAAACGTTAGAAGCTATTTTATGTTATCATTTATTATTTTGTAACCTTATTCAGAATATTATTAGATTAATATTAATATATGCTGATTTTGTACTGTTATTATTATGTATCTCTTAGTTTTATGCTTAATAGTAGTGTTTTCTTTTAGTACATTTTTAATTGGGGCCAAATGTTGTCAAAACGCGATCTCATTTCACACAAGTATGTTGATAATGACGATATCTGAATATTTTTGTTATCAACTAACAATTATGAGACAATTTTACTAAACTGTCACATTCCATAAAACTAGTTTTGTATTGTTCATTCTTTTGTTTAGAAGTAAAGTATCTTATAACAATATGTGTTACCAATGTTTATTGATTTCGATTGTTGTATCTGTAAAGCAACAACTATAAAGAACTATTTAGTACATAAATAAAATAGTTTAATTTCATCCTCTTTACAACCTTTATAAATAGGTCAAAATGCCATTAATGACCTGCTCGGTTTTTTAACAATGCATCATAGATAAAATTTATTGGTACTTAAAAAATTTGATGTTGAAATTTCCCAGGGTGATGCAAAACTCATTTTTTCAATTGTGAGATGTCTTTCCCCCATATTATGTTCCTTTTTATTTATTTGAAATTATTATAAAAATGTCTCCTGGTAAAATTATTAAACCTTGAGTTATATTTGTTATTAAAAATAACCTGGCTGCAGGAAAATAACAGGAACTTAAATAGTGTGAATCACAAGAATATTTCAGTTTGTGGTCTATGAAGGTGTTTATATTAAATGTACGCACATTTTATAATTAGCTTTTTAAAAATTAACTATATGAAAGTTTTATGATTAGTTTGTTCAAAACTAATGGTTTTTAATACTTTTGATTAGAAATGAGTAAAGTTTGTTGCATTGCTGTGTAATTTGTCCTGCATTGAGCAATCATTGTTGAGTAGTACAAGATAAGCTCTTACATTCTACATTGGGTAGCACATTGGTGAGCCTCCACAATTTGTGAGTTGGGAGTTCTGAGTCATCGTCCCAGATAAAATTAACATGACTCTTAAGAACCCAAATATTCTGAAACAACTAAACAATCAAGTTGAATCTATCTTATTAGAGAATGTAACCTTAAGATTTGGATGGACACCTACTATATAAGAACGATAAAGTTGTATAGTCTTTTTCTCAAAAACTATACACATGCGGTTTTTTGCATTCTATTTAACTTGTACATTTAATATGAACTATATCTATAAATAATATTAAAAGTTAATATTTACTTAGTTACAATAACACATAATTTTGATTAAATTAAGATTAAATCAAACATTAAATCAAATAATATAGGTTTGAAGTTATATTGTTTTAAAGAATAAGATAATGTTCTATCATACACGACGAATATTTATAATACAATGATTTAAACAAAATTTGGTATTTTTAAATTAAATCATGCCTAAACTGTTGAAAAAGTTCAGCCGTTTCCCGCTAGATGGGTCTGTTATCCGAACCGCCTCTCCCTCTCCTCCCCCTTCCCTCGCCCCATTTATATCCTGTTCTGGTAAAACCCTTTATGTGACAATAATTGACTTTCACTTTATTACTACTATTACCTCCAAACCTGAGTTTTTGAAAATGTTCCCTGTGATATATTTGCATGATGTATGCTAAAGTGTTTTTTTATAATCTAGACTTGATTATATTTACCTTATAAATAATTTGCATAAACCGTATTTCCTTGATTAGATAAAACCTATACGTATAACATTGGTTTTATCATTTTAGAAAACATTCTAAATTATAAATAAGTAAGGAGCAGTAATAATACCAAGCTGGCTCAGAATCTGATCAGCCTTCTTTTAAACGCTGATTACCTGCCCAAGGAGTAATGGGACTGAACGAGATTAAGACTTCCGTTCCAAACTTAAACACATATTATTTTTCATAGCTTGTTACGTTCCAAACATTATTTCGTATTATTTTCGCAACTTGTCTGACACTACTTTCACAAGTTTGATTTCTTTTAAATAGTTTTCTTCAGTGTTTGAATTTTAACTATGTTGTTATTCCCAATTTTTGGTCTGATATTAATTATTTTAATATGTTGTATATGTATAATTTTTTTTGACTGAAGGTCACCATTTTACTTGGTAATTATTGTTAAATGCCATTAATATATTTTTAATTTTTCAATTCTATTTCACATATTTTTTGCTTGTTGAAAGCACAGCTTAACGTGTTTTTTCAGTATTAAAGTATATTCAATTACAACTTGTTAGTAACTTAACTTTTTATTAATTTATTGGTGACCTAGCGGTCTAGGGGTAAGGTGTCAGACTTCTGTGCTGGCGGCCGGGGTTCAATCCTCGGCCCCGGCAAAGATTTATCTGATTACCAAACCCTTCCTTCACCTCTGACAAGACATCTTGTGTATGTGGGGAATGCCAGGCCTCCACCGTGGTTCGAATTCCACGTTAAACTGTAGGTCCTCCATTTCATCTCACAATCACCCTACCATTACACATTAGCGTACGTGCGTACAGCCCTAATGGGTAACAAGACGTGGTGCTAATAATAATATATATATTTATATGTTTATACACCTTTAACGGTTTTCCACAAGTGATTTATCACCCTGGTTTTACTATCTTCACTTCACGCAAATGCGGGCTTACTTTCTCTTGGATACCTTCCTCATCACTACCCAATTAGATTAAACCGTTAATAATCTGTGTGCTGAACATATCAACAAAAATGAAAAAACTTAGTTCTTGATAGATTATCATATAATAATAAATGTATGATTTTGAATGTAAACATGATTTACAAAGTTTTTTTAACTTGGGATTTTTTTTAGATTTTATAATACAATGTTCTTGTTAGTACGGTGTTCAAAAGTGTTTGTAAAGTGAGGTGGGTGTGCAATATGTAAATTCTATTTAATAGAAATAAAATTTACAAATTGCTATTTTTCGCATAACTTTGGCCACCTTTTTACTAAAGATATTTCCAATTTTTGAACAACCTATCACCTGGAACAAAGTGTGTTTTCACTTTATTTTTTTAATCTTCTGTACAAACAAATTGTGGTGCACTTATTTTAATTCTAACTTCCTCATACCATATTGTATTTAAATAATTAGCATAAGTATCGACTAAAAACAATGTAACTGAAAAAATCTAAAAGAAATGGCTATATTTTTAAAAATTTTGGGAAGAAAATATACTTATAAATATTACCAAAGTAATAGATAAACTAAATTAATATGTCACATAGCTCAGAAAAACTATACTTTGACAGGCCCTTGCCCTTTGACTTTGGAAGTCATTATATAAAACCCTGAGATTGTGGCTCAAAACCCGGCATCACTCCTTGGAGAGAATATCGGTGATAGCTCATCTTTTGTTGAGTAGCAAGCAACAGAGTTGAAAGGATTGCGGGGGGG